>JAVJIF010004316.1:0-109817 GCA_038442645.1 Agave tequilana | reverse complement strand
ATGACACCAATTGAAATAACAATAAGATCAGTGTATATCTCATAATTCTATACCTCCCAATCATGGTTCAAGTTTCAAATGATTTTCATTATAAAGCATACATGAACATGATCTCCATCCAACCTCCCATAGATGGTAGGGGTTTTAAAAAATAGGTTTACAAATGTAGTATTTGAAAAACTACTACCAAGGAAGAATATCACAACTAGTTATATGAATCAACTAGTACGAGATCCTTAAACAAGGAATAACAAAAAAATATATTTCATGAAGACACATTAAACAACATGGCACTAAAACACTCAAAATTTCATATAGCACAATTTGTGCTCATGAAAACTAAGTCATGAGAAAAACATTAAATAAGGTGAGTGTATAAGTGTTGTGAGAAACATATCAACATGAAAATGGACAATCAAGCTCAATATTGAAAACATGAAATTCATCTAAGATGTGAAATCACCAATTGAAATCATCTTAAAAACATGAAATTCAACCAAACGATTTAAACTTCAAGGCATATGTATGTCATGTACAAACTAAAGTATACATACTATCCTAAACATAATGAGTCCACAAAAGTATATGCATGAAGGCACGTGGCTCAAGGATGTACATGTATAATCAATAGTTTGGATAAGATAGACATACACATGAAGTTAAAACACAAGATCATAGAAACATATCCAAAATGAGGAATACAAGTTTGAATGTATGAATCATCAAAACTAGACTATACTAGTACATCAAGTGAATACAAATGAGCGTTCAAGCACAAACATATATAAAGGTCTATTTGTAGCTTACTAGTTGTACAAGTATAATTCCTAGTCTTAATGAAAACTTATCATTCAAGCAAGTAGTCAAAACATGAAGCATAAAGCGGGTCAACATCAACATGATCATAGTAATCAAAAACATGAATTATTAAAACAAAAAGTCATAGTCAATCATATGATTTGCATGACAAAGACATGTGCATTAGATCTATGATTAACATGATAGCTAAAACAAAAAGAGAACACAAAATATGGGTCCATACTAAACATGGGTGATCTTCAAAAGCTATACATGCATGTCAAGGGTCTAATAAACATGGCATTCAACATACTAAACAAAACATGAGTCATCAAAACAAAACATCATAAACATCCATATGATCATTATGTATATGCATGTACATTAGATCTAGGGCATACATGATAGTACTAAACAGGTGAGAACACAAGATAAGATCCATATAAAACATGGGTGTCTCAAGTAACTAAACATGTATAACACTAATCTAATCAACATGGCATAAGCATAATGAACAATAAACCATGGCATGCTATAAGATGATGAACATGAAAAGCATGCAATTAAAAACGGGAGTTAGAGAATGATACCAAAACCGATGAAGGCACCTCTCTAGTTCTCCAAACCAATGGTGGTCTTCTCCACCAAACTCCTTGAGAGTGAAGCATCCAAATGGTTCTCTTTTAAGCTTAGAATGCATCCACCTCAAGGCACCAATACCCTCACGTGATGTGAGAGCTCCACCTACATCAAAAGTCAAGAGGTGGTTTTTGGTACCCATTTTCTTTTGGGTCCACGGGGGTTAGTATCTTTTCTAACCAAACAAGATTATTTGCTAAATTTTCAACATGTAAACGATCATAGCAAAATCTAACAAGATGGCCTTTTCGACCACAATGTGTACAAATGTACACATGAGCATACATGTCATGGTTGTGTCCGTGATCAGCATGTGTATGCCGTGATGGGTGTACATGTAAAGATGGAACTTGTTCTTGCGAACCAAGGTTTCCAAGCGTGAATGATTCAAAGTACATTGGCTCAAAGTGGAGCCCAAACATTCAATACTTTTCTTCAAAACATTTATATCTTTTTCAATAGTAGAAGATAAAGTGGAGCATGCAATAGGTGTGCAAGAAGAAGAAGCTATACTAGCATGGCACACATGAGAATCAATATCAATTTTAAAGATTCATTTTTCTTTAAAATTAAATCCAATTCTTTTGTAATGGAATCAATTTCATTTTTCAAAACAAGGTTATCTTTTAAAACAAAATCCAATTTTGAAGATAAAATCTCATTGTTTTTCACAACATCATTACAATCATTTTGTTTTTCAAAATATAAATCTCATCAAGGGCAAGGTCTAGTTGAGATCTTAGTGAGTCACGTTCACTAGTGATCTCTTCCTTCTCTTGCAAAACCAATTCAAAATTAGAACATAAATCCTTTAATTCATTTTTCAAAACAAGGCTGTCCTCTTTCAAAAGATTGTGTTTTTTCAAGAAATTTTCAAGCTTTTGAGCAAGTTCCAAATTTAAAGATTGAACTTCTAAACATCCATAGCAATAGGAACTAGAGCTATCATCGAATTGAGTGTCCGATTGTACCTCAAGGGAGTTATTCCCTTGGACCATGAAGCAATGCTCTTCGGACTTTTCTCTCATAGATCTCCTCATCTTGTTGATAATCCTTGGAAGCTCGGGAGACGTTAATAAGCTCCAAACTGCAAAAGCCGAGTCATAACGATCAAACACCGGTAAGAGATATTCACTAAGAGGTGCTCTAAGTGCTCTAAGTGCTAATGCATTAGCCTTATTGTGTTTGCTACTATTGGGGAAGGATTCTAAAGTGGAGGCTTGATAAACAAGATGACCTAGTGATTTTAAATGCCTACTCATATTGGCCTTCCAAGTATCAAGTCTAAAATGGTCAAACATAGGAGGACTATCCATGAGTGCAAACTAAATGAGTGCAAATGAAAATGCAAATGAAGATTAGCAAACCAAGATCTCACTCCTAGGTAGTTAAACCTAAATATCAGGAGCGTAGGCTCTGATACCAATTGAAAAATCACCTAGAGGGGGGTGAATAGGTGATATAGCTAATCTATGAACTCAATGCGGAATTTAAAAACTTAATGCAATACACTCAAGTGCAATCAACAAGTGATGCACACACAACCAAGCCAAGCAATTATGAATGCACAATATGAATAGTTGCAAGGCACAAAGTAAAGAGAGAGATAGAGAGAGTCAATGGATCAAGTGCAAACAACAAGATATGTTTCGAGGTTCGAGCACCTAGCTCTACATCCCCGCCTTCGACACACGAAGGATTTCTAATCCACTAGCAAGTCCACAAAGAACTCTCACAAGGAGTACCCAACTCCTCTCTTTACAACCACAACCTCCTCCTTGAGGCAAGCTCCAATCCAACAAAACAATCACCTCACACCTTGAGGGATTAACACAAAGCAAACAAGGATCACCTCACAACTTGAGGGATACAACCCAAAGGCACAAAGCCAAGCAAAGATTGGGTTTATAACTTGGTGGTCTAAGAAACAACCACAAACAAATTCTTTCTCCCACACAAAGATCCTATAGAATGAGATAGTAGATTTTAGCTCAAGTGTGGAGAAAAACTAATGGAATGGAAATCAAAATCACAAAGAAAAATCCTTGGAAAAACTGAAACCAAGATATAGAAGATGAATCAAAACTCTTTCCCAAAAACCCTTTTCTTTGGTTTTCCAAACCCTAGAAAAAAACTCCAAATAGATTGTTCAATATGAGTTCAAAAACTTCATTTGATTGCTGTGAAAACACTAGAGAGTAGGGAAAATTCGCACTGAAAATCTTAGAGAAAACAGGTTATGAATGGGGTATTTATAGACCCCAGAAAAATATAGCCGTTGGCAGCAGAAACTGCCAAAAATGCACTACCGGTCGACCGGCCGGTCGACCGTCCAACGGTCAAATTCTGCCCGTTGCCAGCTAGCGGTCGACCGCCCGGTCGACTGAAACAAACAGAGACTAGCCTGCATGCAGTCGGTCGACTGATACGGTCGACCGGTCCAATAGGCAGCCAGCGTGCACGTATCCGTGCACATTGGTCGACTGATACGGTCGACCGGCTACATGGTGCGGTCGACCTTAGCGGTCGACCGACCTAGCCTGGCAAAGGCTATTCTGGTCAGTAAAAACATGGTGAAAATAATATTAAAACTTCTTGTTAATCATGTAAAAATTCCCAAAATAGTTTTAACATTTTGCATTGATATATAAACATGTGATAAAGATTTCAACTCAAATATCATGCAATTTGAACTATTTTTATGTTTTATCATTTTTACCAAAAACTGTATTTTCTAAAACTTGGATTTTGAATAGAAAATACGTTTTGTCCAAAACTCTTCCAAATACAAAAACATGATATTTAAACACTTTGAAGCATGATGCATATGGATAGAAATCCAATATACATGAAACAAATATATATATCATAGTTTTTGTCCTTAATTCCAAAAATAAGTTTTGTTAAAACACAAAACCTAAAACACATGAAAAAGGTATATCAAACTAAGTTTGTTTAAATAGTTGAAGCATGCATGTATATAGAACAAATCTTATATACATTAAACTATGTAAACTTGTTTTGATATTATATCTATTCATGCAAACCAAGATCGGTTAAACCAAAAACTGAAAACCAAAACATGAAACGTGTGTTGTGTGAACTTGAGCTTATCATACTATTCTAATCTTTACAATTTGGATCTAAACACAAACTAAACTAAGGTACCGATGTCTTCTTGTAGAGCGCAATCTCCAAGCCGACTCGATCCAAAACTCCATGATTCACCGAGCTTGACTCCAATGAGTGCTAGATATCATCTTGACGCTCGGGCTCCTGAATCAATATGTGAAAGCTTCCAAATCATCTTGTTGAAGCTAATCACCAACTAATAACTTGATTATGATCTGAAACTAAAATCACAAGATTATTAGTACACATAACTACATGAGTTAATCATCATCAAAACTAGAGTGGAAGGCCTTTGGGCCAACAAACACGAGCATAATAGTTCTCATCAATCGATAACAGATGACTATGTTCCTGCTCAACATGAGTATAATAGTCCTCATCGATCGACGACAAACGACTACGTTCCTGCTCAACACGAGCATAATAGTCCTCATTGATCGACGACAGATGACTATGTTTCTACTCAACACGAGCATAATAATCCCTGCCACACGAGCATAATAGTCCCCATCGATCGATAACAGACAACTATGTTGCTGCTCAACATGAGCATAATAGTCCTCATCGATCAAGGACAGACGACTCTGTTCCTGTTCAACACGAGCATAATAGTCCTCATCGGTCAACAACAGTTGACTATGTTCCTGCTCAACACGAGCACAATAGTCCTCATTAATCGATAACTATTCGGCGACAAGTGGGATTATCATGAACGATCAAACATTGCTGAAGAACTAATCACCACATATGAAGCTGGTTAAGCGTTCTACTCAACATATAAGAAGCTGGTGAAGATGAACGGTGCATAAGAACAAAGTCCAATCCTCAACAAAGTTGGGCTAATAAAGGAAGACTAGATGAATATTAGCTTTGCTGCTATCAAAATCTAGCGCCCTCAAACAGGATAGAGAAAAATATTGGCTCTTAAGTCCAATAGAAATTCTCGATAACTTACCATGCTAAGGGGAATAGCATGGCTAGCCCAACTCAAACGGCAGTTGGTAAAGGCATACCAAATTCATTGATAGCTGAGGGTTTGCCAAAAATCCTAATGGACTTAATCCCATTTGATTCCCCTCCAAAATCGCTTACCACTTCCTGTCCATAGAATGGTAGGATCATACAAAACAATATTCATTTTCCCTGCGAGGTGATCACAAGTTAAACCTATCATGTTAATGCTAAACCTCTGATACTGAAACTCTGACATATTCCCTGGCGGATAAATTCAACATCCCCGGCGGAAGATTCTATCTTTTTCCCAGCAGATCAAGGCTTCACTGGCCATTCTCTTCCATAGAATGACAAGCCACTTAAAGTCACAAGAAAATCCTTGTCATGTTAATAGTAAACCTTTGGACAACAGATACAGAGCCAACCTGTTATATCTATAAAAGATCCTTGAGCAGTCAAGTCTACAATTCAATTCTTTATTTTACCTCAGGAAAAAGAATTCTTGCTATTTTATTCGGTTTATAGGTCGGTCATGTCCAGTCAATCACATCTGAACCGATGAGTCCTAATCTTCAGTCTAGTAGAGACTTTTCATTCTTGCCGCTATGTCCAGTTTATCACCTCTAAACGGCATGATTCTAAACTTGGTGGCGTCTTAATCGGTCATGTTTAGTTCATCACCTCTAAACTGACAGACAGCCAGGTTCTCTCTTTGTACCGTCATGTCCAGTTCGCCACCTCTGAACAGTAGGACTCTGAATTCGATAATCTCTGAATGGTATGTACAGTCGCCACCTCTGGACCAATCGGATCCTGAACTTCATCCTTTAGTCCTCCCTGGACTTCCCTTCTGCTATCATGTTAACATTAAACCTCTGAACAACGGATTGCGAGCCTTGTGTCTTTTAATTGGTCATATCTAGTCAACCACCTCTGAACCAATGGGTGCCCAGATCCAATGCACCTTTGTAGTCCTTATGGGCTAGCTGCCAAGTTAATATGACTACCTCTGGCAGCGGATTCAGAATTTAGCATGTCTCGGTCTATCGTGTTTAGTCTATAACCTTTGAATAGACGGGTCCCTAAAATCAAATTCACCCTTTTAAGCTTTGTTGTCATGTCCAGTCAATCACCTCTGAACAACAAACGCTCTGAGATTAGCGGTTTCTCAATCGACTATGTCCAGTTTATCACCTCTGAATCGACAGATAGCTAAGTCTCATTATCCTCAGTCCAATAGGTTTTTTCATTCTTGTTGTCATGTCCATTTCGTCACCTCCGAATGACAAAAATCTTAAGTCTGGTAATCTTCAACCAGTTACGTCCAGTTTGTCACCTCTAAACTAACAAACTCTGGACTTTATCGCATTTTTGTGCTACCTAGTTTGTCAAAACTAGTTTATAACTCGACGGTCTTTAATCTGTTATGTTAGTATTTACCTCTGAACAGGAAGATCGTCATGTTCACTTTATTTCATTCACATCCCTAGCAAGATTTGAATCAAGTTGTCATTCAAACTTATTGGTGGTAATTTATCAAATAACTAATTCTATCACGTTTTCAACCTCTGAATAGATTAGTTAATATTCTTATGGTATAACTGGGAAGACTATACCATTATCTTATTTCTTTTGAGAGCCAAAATTTAACCTAAAATTACTACAACTTAGAAGATAAAGAAAAGAGGGACACAGCAGAAGAGTCAAATAAAATTATGCTTTTTCATTAATTCAAAAAAAGGAGGGATACATGGATTACAAGCTACAATTGTGTTTCGTAGGACTTGATCCCTTCTTCTAGAGTGGCCAGCCTGCTCTTTCTTTCTTCCGCGGCTCTGATGAATGCCTGCGATCTTAGCTCGGCTTCATTGAAGTTAGCCATTTAGGACAAACGAGCCTCGATCTCTACCAGAGTTGCCCTTTTTCCATCTCCTGCTGCAGGACTTTATCATTCTAGGCTTTGAGCTGCTCCAGCTGAGCAATCTCCTTGAGACGCACTTGTTCAGCCTTGGACAGAAGAAGAATGGCCCTTTGATCATCTCTTTGGCCTTTTCAATCTTATCCTCAACATCAAGAAGAGCATTGTTGGAGGCATCGTTAGCGTCATCAATCTCTACCTTCCTTACCTCTAAGGACTTCAAATCTGAAGATACCGCCTCAGGTGTTTGCTGTGTCTACAGGTGAGCTTTCTACATCTGAGTTGTGAGACAATTAAGCTCTTTGCCTACCAACGGATTTAGGTCCGAGCTGCTAAGGCGATGTCACTCACCCACGTCCCTCTCGAACTTTTCCACTAATAGCTCCAAGGCAGCGGCTTGGTCATCCCCTCTGAAATCTCAGATACTCTCAATATTACGAGAGAGGACCACCTTCAAAGATGCGAATGAAGTGGTCAAGCCCTTCAAAATCAAAGGAATGGATCATTTCAGGCTCTTATAAAAGCTGTCGACCATTTCTGCCATGAATTCCTCTCAGCTTCAATTACTCCCGGCGAGCAAGTAATCTCCAAAGATAAAACCTCCACTGGTTTCACCGTCATAACAGCGGAAGAAGTGACGAAAACACTTGTCAGAGATGGATGAGAAATCGCTGGCAACCGAGGGGGAGTCTTCATCGACACCAATACACCGGCCACGAGGGAAGAAGGGCTGGTGACTACTCTAGAAAGACTTAGCTCAATAATCAATGTCGGAGACGTTGGGATGGTATTACCCTGAGATTAGTTGTTACCAAAACTGGCAGCACCATGAAAACCACCGTCATCTCGCCAGCCAAGTCAGACGGAAGTGCAATCGATTCAGCCGATAACGTGGAAGCGAGAGTAGCCCTCGTCTACTCAGCCGCTGTGAAATCACCAGCAGACTTCGGTTGGTAAGGAGGCAGGTTGCGGTATAGGACATCTAACTTTGCGACATCTATAGTAGCCGAGGTACTTGTCTCTTACTTGACCTCCCAAAAAGGCCCGCCAGCTCCTTTAAAGTTGATGCAGCCAGAGACGAAATACCTGCAAGAGTATTTTGTTAGTATAAGCAAAAAAAAAGGGCATGCAAGGGTCATTTATAGATTACTATAGCATTACCGAAAGGAGCTGAAGTCACTGTAGTCGTAGCCCCAGACTTAATGCCTTGTCAATAATATCCTTGGGGGCTCCCTTGACGGCGGTGCTGACTTCAACTGGCTCAATAGCAGAAACCCCAGTAGTGGTGGGAGAAGCATCAGTTTTTACCAAAGCACCAGAGGCTGGCTCAGAAATAAGTTCATCAGTCCTGAGGGCCGCAGTAATTGTGGCATTACCCGGTCCTTCTTCACTCGCCATAGGCTCCGCGACCAATTCCCTTGAACTCGAAGCCATTGGGCTTTCTTTTCCCTCGCCAACACTGGAGAGACCAACGTCGGCGATTTATCAGAGACAAAGTAACTAGCTTCATCACTCTCCCTGTAGGTGAACAATGGATCGTCTCCTTATTCCCCCGCCATCTCGGTTCTTGCATCCCAAATTAACAAGTTAGCTGCACGAGAAGAGAGGATAATTAAAAAAAATATCTTGCAAACCGAACTAATCATACCCAAGCCTGGAGCGGCCTTTTCAGCTGCTTTCTTCTATGTAGATAGTTTTATAATTAACGGGGCAGAAGGAGAACGATCGTAATCGATTCTCTCTCCGCAACGATTGGAGTGTGCGGCAAGGTTTCTTTTCCACCCTCTTCTTGCGAGGTTCGCCCTTTCGCTTTCGCTTGAAATGGACGTCTGAGTTTTCCTCTTCCTCTTCCGCTTCCTCTTCCACCTCCACTTCCTCCATGAGAGTCGTGCCTACCCCACCAGTAATATCCCGTGGAACCTCAGTGCCAGCAACATCCCCGAAATGAGGGCTTTCAGCATCAGAAGCTTCACTGTTAATGACAGCGATAAACTCAGGAAGGCCTGACACTCGAACTCTTTTGCCCTCCTCTTGTTCAAATGCCAAATGCTTCATCCGCTTAGAGATCCACTTCAAGCTGGAGGAGTTGATGTTAAATCCAGTTGGCGTGAAATTGGAGGTCTTGTACCACTAACAGAACCCCAAAGTCATCGGCATGTTTGGGATTCTCAATGGCATGCATAGCCGTGCCTCAGTGCAACCATCAATAAAATATCTCCAAGCTCAGGCAACATTAATCAGGCTCCCCATGAAAGCCAAGTTAATGTTTGGATTACTGACGTAGAGCTGGTCATATCCGAACTGGTAAGCAAAACAGTTGGGGACGTACGTTCTAGGTAGCAGGTGTCTCCGCTTTGGCATACCAAGTAGGAAGGCCTGATACTTACTAGCCACTCGCATACCCCGCGGCTCAGTGATGTTCTACCATCTCCGGCATCCTTGAACTCTTCACCATAACCAGCATCTCGGATGTAGGGAAAATATCGAAAAAGACTGTACACGTCATGGCGGCATAGCAGTTTGCGGACTACAGCCACATAGATTCGCTCCCACGAAGACCCTTCGAACCGGCAAAGGGCGTGATCTGAACACCCTTTGGAGGCTCCTCCCCTGGTTGGATGATCGCCGGACAGTGCAGGGCAAACCATGCCATCAGATATGTGTATGGCATTCCAACCCTAGAGTTTGGCCTATCGTGAGGTAAAACCATTCCTTTACCCCTCTTCGTTGCGGGTGGCCTATAGAAGACCTCTGTTAGTTCACAAGGACCTCGCTGTATACAACACACTATAGCCAAAGTAGCCCAAGTGAGCAATCGTGCACCAAGCAAATGGCAGAAGCAATATCATCAGTAAAATGGCGTCATTGGAAGGAGACCGGACTACACACGTCTTTAACCAAACCGACAGAAAGCCTGCCAAAAGTGCTTTCTGAGATATCAGTTGACGAGCTTGGTGATGAAAACCCTTGAGGGTATCTCCCTTTTCAAAGATACCGTTGTCTTCTTCCAAAATGACGTCTCTGTGGTTATGCTCCCTTATCATTCGAAGAATGTCCTCCTCTACCACCCCGAATCGAGCTTCTTCGGAAGCTTCCTTCAGAGTGGAAAACAGATAATCTACCTAACTATTTAAGTTGTTCAAGCTTCCCTTATAACCACCGTGCACATCCAAGCAGATGTAGACAAGCAAATATAGAAGTGACACATCAGCTCTCTGTACGTCTCGATCAAGGCGGGCTCCTACTTCTCTAATAACGCCATCTCCGCTTTGCAAAGGAAATACTCCTCGTAGGGAAGAGATCCCATTGGCAAGGCAGAGACCTCCCACATATCATGCAAAGGCATGCCCAGTTCGCCCGAGAGAGTGAGAAAGTCCATGTGGCTGGGCACTACAATTCAAAGATGGTGTAGAAGTTTATAACGATCATCTGAATATCGTAGCACATGGCCCTAACAGTTTAACAGAGTCCGAGCCTTTCCAGGTCCTCTCCGAAGTGAGCCAGGACATACAAGGTCAAGTTTTACTAACAAGACTTCGGAGGATGAATCCAACCTGGGGCTCTGAAGTCCGTCGCCGGATAGTTACCACTGACTTTTAAGAACTGGTTGCCAAAGTCTGGGCCATGGCCGGGTTCTCCCCACCGGGATGTCTTGTAGAACATTCCTAGAGTGCAGACCTAGTATGCACCGAGGGGCACCTGCCCTGGTGTATCCATGAGAGGAAGCTATCAGAAATCCCACGTGGACTGAGTCAGTAGTCTGGGTCACCTACTAGTTCATCTTCCTAGGCCTCATCACACACTTGAAGAAGTATAGCAGGAAGCGACATTTTCTCAACGGAAGATAATACTTCTCGCCATTCAAAGTGAAAAACCATTGCCCTTTTCTGACTAGCAGCTGCTGCTCCGTGTCGGGCGCCGCATCCCCGAACATAAAGCCGGATTTCTAGTAAAATTTTTTATCACGGTTTTCTAGAGGAGCAGTGGTCAGTATACTACTCATCGTGCGCTAATCTCCAGTGTGATCAAGACGTCGCGATTGGGAGTGCTCCTTTCACTGAATAAAGAAGCCTGCCCCTGGAGCTGCAGAGTGACGTTCCCATCCAATCCTCTGGCTGACCCGAAGAGATTGTTCAACAGTTCGGGAGTATAGTGCACTGCAAAAATAGAAGAAGCAACTATGTTAGCCCATGAACAAAAAGGAAAAAGAATGTAAAAAAATTCAAAGGCATAGCTTCACTGTTCAAGCAAAGCTAGTTCAATAGGCATAGCTTCCCTTTTTCAAAGTGAAGCTAGCTCAGCATCAGTTTCACTCTGAATCTTAACTTTGAACTCTGCACAAAGGCAGAGTGTAGCAAGTCACAAAGGACTAACTTCACATGGAAGCTTAAGAGGCAATTATGCCTAAGGAGCTTAAAAGGGGTAAGCCACTTTATCTAGCTTCGCTATGAAGCTTAACTTCACACTCTGTACAAAGGCAGAGTGCAAAAAGCCCAAGGGCTAGCTTCGCTGGGAAGCTTAAAAGGCCCTTATGCCTAAAACAATTCAGAGGACTTAAAGTCCTCCAATTAGCTTCGCTTTGAAGCTCAGCTTCGCTTCTACAAAGAAGCAGAAAACAAAAATAGCCCCAACGGCTAGCTTCGCATGGAAGCTTGGGAAAGAAACCCTTCGGTTTCTGGTTTTGATTCATAAAATTAAGGGGGAAATAAATCCCTAAAATTTAATAAAACCAAAACTAAGGGAGTTTGGCTCCCTAAGATCACCAAATCACGGTGAAATCGCGGTGGATTCACCATGAAATAGCCAAAATTTGGCTTCAAAAGAGATAAAAATCTCTGAAAAAAGGGGGAGGAATCCCTACCCATAATGGGTCATTCAACAGCCGGCGGCGGCGCCATCGCAGAGATGACGACCTCTTTTCCTGGACTTGTGAAGAAACGAAGACGAAAGAGATGTTCTATCTCTGAGAAAATGCGAAGTTAAAATAGATAAGATGACTTCTCTGATGCATACCTTGGGCTCAATATTGATCTTCGCCTCCTCAAAAAAAGCGCAAATTGTCATTTCAATTTAATTTGAAATGACAGGTGAAAAAAATCTAATACAGCGAAGTTATCTAACTTCACTCAAATACCTTCTTTAGCTTCGCTGAGAGCTTGTATCTTAGCTCCACTGAGAGCTCATCCTTAGCTTCACCTGAAACTTCATCTTAGCTTCGCTAAGAGCTTAATCCTCATGAAAAGTTTTAGGGTAAAACCAATCTGGTTACCTAGTTTAGTGTACAGTTGCACCCAGTGGATTTTCATGACCTTTTACGATTTAAGTATTAGGCTTCAGATTCAAAGTATTTCAGAATCTGTGCCAATCCAGTACAGATTCGTGAAAACTTTGAAGGGGGTTTTATTGACACTCCAAAAAGATGAACTCCCAGGTAGCACTTCAATCGGTCCGAATGACGTCTACACTCGGCGATATTTACAAAAGTCAGAGTCATGACGGCTGATGACTAGGTTTATGCCCTCTTCAGTGGCCAAAGCAGGCCTATAAGGTTAGGTCTGTTCAAACACCTAGCCTCGCGTGAGCCTAAAAGGGAGCTAGTTTCGCTCATAGCCTTGTTAAAAGGCCAAAGCCACTAGCCTCGTACGAAGCTTCAATTAGCCCCGTTAAGGGCTAAATTTAGCTTCGCTGGAAGCTTTCTCACCAATTTCGTCGGAAGTGTGGTCCAGCTCTACTCTGAGCTAACTTTCTAGTTTCGCCTAAAGCTTCACCTAACTCATCAAATGAGCTAACTTCTAGAAGCCTTGAATATAGCTTCGTACTTGAAGCTTTTTAAAATAAACTTCGCATGAAACTCTTACTTTACTCCAACCGCGAGCTTTTCCAGATCATCAATTGATCGTTTCAACATCTCATGAGAATTTAATGGGTGAACCCCTACTATTTTAGTGGGGTTAATGCCACTTTAAGTGGGCGGTAACACCCGCCCACTTTGTCCCACATTAAGTGGCACTTCGTCCCACATTAAGTGGAGACGATTAAGCCGCAAATGGCTATCAGTAGAGCGAACCTCCTAGCTTCGCCTGAAGCTTGCATTTAGCCTCGTGGCAAGGCTATCTTGAGCCTCGCGTGAAGCTAACAGACTAATTCAAAGGGCAGTTACACCCCTATTTTTACCATAAATAACCCCTTGCAAGAGAAAAGAAGGGTTGAGAAATTTGAAGAGATCTAATAGACCTTTAGCCCAAAAGTGTCCTCTTGCTTTTAAGCTTCCAAAGCTCCAGATACTTAACTCTCTTTCCTCCAGGGTCCCAACACGTCTTCTACCTTCAGAGGATTTCTAAAACCAAGCGAGAAGGAAATTCTCTCGAGAAGGCTTGAACACCCGACCAATTGCATTGTCAACGAGATAAAGTGATCGCGCGCTGATCAGATTCTCACCGGCATACTTTCCCAGAGTCTCAGAGGAGATCTACTTGTAATTTTCTTTTTCTTTCTTTAAAGAATTACTTGTAATTTTGCTCCTTTATTCTCTTTTGTAAGTTTTCCTTTATCAATTTTAAAAGAAAACAACAGTGTCATTGGCCTTGCCGGCCTACACCAGCTACCGTCTTACGGTAGCTACTCGTCATCTATTCTATCCAAAGTATAGTTTAGAAGTCAGCAAAGTTTATACGACTTCAATTGCCTTCGAACCTATAATATCTCTATTTTTTTAGGTACTGTATTTAAATAAATATACTGGTATTTTAATATGTACATGTATTTATTAATCATTAATTATCATGTTACTGATTATTACTCGTTGTTATTAATATCTATATTATTATTAATTATTTACTTGATATTGTATTAAGGTGTCGTCATTATTATTACTACTACTATCATTACTTATATTTTTGCATGTGTGTTATTATCAAGCAATTTTCCTTCTCCTTTCATTTCTTTCCCTTGTATTTTCCCTACTTCTAATCCTATGCCGGACCCATTACCCATTAGCATACCCATTACCCGATCCATTGATGATCCAAACCCATCGCCCATTTATCTAAACCCGAAACCCACCTACCCAATCTAACACCCTATATATATAATCTTATCTTATCAAATCAATTCCTAAACAAATTATATCTAAATCCAAATCTAAACTAACCAATCCCAACCAATCCTATTCTAATCCCCCGAATCCCCAACACACACAACCACCCTGCCGAACCCCTCTCCACGCCGCCTTGCCACCGCCCACCACTACCATGGCCAAGCCCACCAACACTCCCCATTCTTGCAACTTGCCGGCAAGCTCCTCGAGCACTTCTCCGGCAGCCGCTTCCTCACCAGCATCCTCCGCCTCCTCCCCAACTTTCGTCGACACGCAGGAGTAACCCCGTGGCCGGGCTCCCAACTCCATGCCACGTCTCCCCCTCGGACAACCCAGCGCCAACTCAACAAGAAAGGAGAGAGGATGTTGTATGTGGAGGTAATGCTCAACCACTTCATTTTACAAGTGTTGATTGGTCAATATCCATTCTTGTGCAGCCCCTCAGTAATTCATGCCGCTCCTTGCAAGATATAGAAACCTATACAATGGGATTCCCGTGAGGAAATGCCCCAGGTCAAGCAAATATCTTTCAAGCTATTAAGAATTGGTTGCCCGAGCCTTTTAAGATGATTATTTCTCTTCTAGCTTACTTGGAATAGAATTTCGGATTTCTACATACATAACATGAATACCACTTGACAAACTTTTGTTTAACAGTATACTTTTATTCTTCCCACAAGCAAGGAATTGCCCAAACAGTGTATACATTTGGGGCTATAGCAAAAGTTTCTAGAAAGCATGTTGGTGTTCGTGTGCTAGATGATGCTGTTTGTCAAGCCATTCTTAGGAAATTGGGTGCTCCGTCTCTTCTGCTGGCGAGCGCGAGTACCATGGAACCACCATCGGAGCACTCCTCCTCCGCCGTGTAGCCGTGACGGTCTCCGCGAGATCTGTCGGGAGCCTCGTCGTGGCCGAGCCCAGGCCGTCCCTTGCTGTGTGAGTTGTCTCTCATCTTCTCTGCATATTTACAATGGTAGTGAGTTTTTGTGAGTAATGTTAACTTGCACAAGTTTATTTCATTCAGGCATTTCATCAAACACCCAGAAAATATAGATAAATTCTCAGTTTAAATATAAAATATTTAACAAAAAAAAAAACACACGTTCTCGGCCAACAGTGCTGGCCGAGTCCAGTACTCGGCAAGGCTCAGGCCTGACCCTAGATTCATTTGACTTTTCCCTCTTTAAGTTCTCCTATTCTGTTCAACGTAATGTCTTTTGTTTAGATCAAATATCATGCATTTTGATGTAACAAGCAACTCTACCTTTTAGTTATTCAGCTAGGCCTGGTGCTATTGGCTTTAATATTTCAAATAGAAACCATCACAATTGTAGAACAAGGTTTCTGGCCTGTGCCATTAAGGATGCACTGCGTAATGTCATGGATCATTGCTTACTTTTCTATTTTAATTTATCTAGTTATATAGTGAAATATAATGCTTCTACTGATGTAGCGGTGCATGGTTGGTTTGGATATATTAGAATATGAGGTTTGGATTACTTGGAACTTTCACGGCCCCTTAGATTGAGGCATCACTTTGCTAGGTTATGGGTATTATCTCTTATGCTGATTGGATATGTCGTCCCCAGCTACACACCCTTACTAATGGGTTAGCATGCACATGTGGGTGTTTAGTGTATATTTATATTTATTTGTATGTTCGGTTGCGTGTTACAGTATTTCGGATCCGTTTAGTGAGACCCGGACGAGTTGCAGGAGCCCAGACCCGATCTGGATTTGTGCTCGTTGTGGACCCGTTCCAATGGTAATTCGAAGACCGATCTATGGAATGATCCGTAGATCAGTACCGGTTCGTGCAGTGAAGACCAGACGGCAGTTCGGTGCCAAAACCGCGTCATTTCATGTGAGTGTTCGTTCTTGTGCAATTGCTTATTTACTGTTGTCGGTATGCATTTACCTGTTACACTTATCATTTCATGTGACTTTCTTTTATGTTTTACCAGTTTGATTTTTTGTACTACTTCATGAGACATCCATGATTGTTCACTTTAATTATATAGTTGATAGGAACTTGTATCAGTATCATTTCATGTGTTGATAGTTGTCACTATTGGTTTAGGCCTAACATTGGATACCCTAGACTGTAACTTGATTTGATCTACTGATCAGTTGAACTACGTTATATTTAAGGTTAGAGGACATATATTAGGTAGTGTTTATTGGCAGTTGTTGGTGATTATCCCGAATAGAATTCTAGTGGATATCGAGGAAGTGTTGATATGACATTGCTTTTCCAATATACTGATTTGCTGATACTTGGACTGGCATTGGCTTAGTTAGAGTTGGAGTTGACCTATGATATATTTTATATTGGATCTTGATCAGTTTATAGAGGAGTTGATCTTGTTGGATTGTCATTATGTGTGTGTGTATAGCTTACCCTTGAAATAGATATATAACATGATCTTGGTTTTAGATTATTAAACTAAAGACTTTAGGATTTACCTTAATTATATTGATTGAGTACTGATGTTCTTATCGACATTGGATACTAGATGTAAAGATGATCTAGATTTCTTATTGATTGAGGACTTTACCCTTTAGTTATGATCTTGGCTATAGTTGGATGAATATGGTTTTGAGGAATAGGCATCAATTGGGTTGACCCGACCTGGTGGATTTTAGATATATTCTCTTGATATGTTACTTGAGTTTTATAGATCTTGTGATTGACCTTGATAGAGTGAGAGTGTGTGATAATCTTGATCGCATTGAAACATAAGGATTTGATTATGGGTGTCAGGACATGTAGTATTTTAGATATTGGGATTTGGATATATCAGTGATTCAGAGAATATATATCGATGACTTGAGGATCAGAGTAAATTGATAGGGAGAGACTGATTATTGATATATTGAGACGGTGGTTTATTTTACCAGATTAGTGATGCAGATTGATACTTGATGTTCACGATGATTGTATAGAGACTGTTGGTTGATAGATTAGTTACTATTGTATTTTAGTGCAGATGGATATGAGATATTGACCGGTTCTAGATAAGACTGTCTATTGAACAGTATCTGGATTCGTTATTGTATAGATTCGTGTTATTGAAAGTTACTGGGACTAGATTGTTTGACCGTAACACCCTTTACAGTCCTATTATTCATCGTATACACGGTTACTGTTACCATTCACTATTACTGACATTGTTCACCGTGTATACGATTACTGATTGACTGTTATTGTACTGTTATTGTTACTGCCACTACCTCGTCCCAGTATTCTAGTAACATGATACTGATTGATTTTAACTGAATTAAATAATAATATAAAAGACAACTTACACCGGGATTGGGAAAATTGATGGAGGAGACAGCATCTGTATTTAGGGTGGACCTAGGATACAGGTTGCGCGGCCGACTGAGGGTTCCACTGCAGGGTTCCTGGGGGATGACTGACATCCCATCTGTACTGTTATTGTTCCACTATTTTCACAGTGAGATTACTATTACTGTTACTGAGTACCTAGCGGTACGGCCTGGTTCAGCGCCAGGAAACTGAGGTCGTGGTCCCGGGTATGTACGGAACCCACCTAAAGCATGGATAATGTCTCCAACCAATCAATTTCAATAACTTAGGACCCTTATTGACACGTGTAGTAGGCGTAGTATGGGATGCGCCTATTACAGGTGGCAATTGGTGTTCGTTGACATAATAAATGATAATGAACTGTTATAACGTATTGTGACTGACTATAATCACTTGACTGTGTATATGTATACTATGATAGACATATGATTGTAACCATGACCAGATTTATATACCAGATTAATGATATTGCTAGCTTACACATCTAGACATTAGTTATTCCCCATTATCATGACATCAGTTGTTGGTTTACAGTTGTTTTACTTGTCTTTTATCTGTACGCTTATTCATGTTATTGTTATCCAGTTGCTTGTTTATCATGTTATTTAGTTATCTTATGTTTGTAGTTTATCTTGTTATTATTCTATGCACATTGTTTATATGCACGAGCAGTCCTCTTTACACACACACTCACCAAGTCGCTTTCTAACGACCCTGGATTTGCACGTCCAGATATTGGACGTTTTGTTTCTATTGTTCAGGTGTTTGTATGATCGTGCGCTTCGCGAGGAGCTAGATTCTCTCTCTTTTGATTCTGGTATTCTTGCCTCTTTTTTTATTCCTGTTTCTATACTTTTCTTGATTCATGCATATCAGATTCAGTCTTTATTCCAGTGCTTTTATATGATATCATGTGTGGATGTTTATATAGGATATTGCAGTGATTATTGATCGATTATGGTTTGGATCTATAGCTTGTTCAGGTTACTCTTAGGCTTAGCGTGTATACTAGGGTATTTCCTCGCGTATATGCGTCGCCGACTCTCGTCGTGACTCCGTTTCCACGTATTTTAGGAAGCGGGGCGTGACAGAACCTAAAGACTGGCGGATTTCTATCATCCACTAGCCTTCACAACATATTACCCGATGATCCCAAAGAGGAAGTGTAACACCCCATTGCTGGAATACGTACTCAGATATGTATTCTGATTTTCGGATCGAATTCTTTTGAGTTCCCCTCATATTTAGTTTTGTTTTATGATTATTTATATCATTGTTTGGTAATTGGATCCGGATTCTTGATCAGAATCAACCTAAGTCTAAACCGAAAACCCGATCCTAATGTATTTATCGATTTGACCTTTCTTATAATCAAATTTGACTAATTTCAGCTTCAAAAATCGTGTTCTAATATTTTATATTTTTCATAATTTTCTGAAATTTTCATGAATTAAAATGCCAATCTTCAAAATCGGTGTCGACTAGTACTGCTGATCGATTCTCAGATTTTTAATTTACAATCGGAGTTGAATTTCTAGAAACTGATTTCATATTATTTTTTAAAAATCATATTTTCTATCTATATACATTTTTGGAGATTTTTCTGAATTTATCAGAATTCCACCAGATTTGGTGTCGACCGGTATTGTTAGTGGATTCCATGATTTTTATTTTAAAAACGGGATAGATTTCTAAAATCTAATTTCACCATATGTCTTAATATAATATTTATTATTTTTGAATTTTTGGGAATCATTCTGAGTTGCTTCATTTTTCGGGCTTTTCTGAAGTTTTCGGTGTTTTTTCAGATTTTGGAATTTTATCCAGTTATTTCCTTTTTATTCTCTATCTTCTAATTTTCCTCATCCACTCATAATTTCCTCCTTCCTTTTCATTTTCTTTCTTTCCCTCAAATTTTCCTTAAAATTTCTCCACCACACGATAAATATCCCAACCACCTTTCTCTCTCCTCATTTATGACGAGTATACAGCTCGTACCCAGACGCAGACCTTAATCCCGCATCTAAGCTCAACTCAACAAGACGGGTCTAGTTTTTGAGGTTTAGTGATCACCTTCTCTCCTTCATTTAATTCCTGTGTCAATCAATCAGTCACCATTTGTCCCACTTCTTCTCTCTCCACTTCCAAATGAAACTTTGTATTTTCTTCCAATGCGGAGTTCATCTTCGCGTCTGGCTTAATTTACCAGACGTGGGTCTGGTTATCTAAGATACAGGTCTCACCTGTATGAGAGACGCAGATGTCATCCTCTCTTCTTTCCTCATTTATTTCCCCTCTAATTAACTCTAATCAATCATTATCACTTTTTTCTCTACTCTGCAAACGCGGACTTCATCTCCACGTCCGACTCAATTTGACCAGATGTGAGTTTGGTTTGGTATTGATTGAGCTAGAACCTGCACATAAAATACAAAACTTTAGAACTTCAACATGGAGATGTGCAAGTGCTCAATTCCTCCGCTATAGCAAGTGGCTATGCGGGTCGTGATCCACAAGGAGGGTTTGCGATGAAAGCGTTCAAAGTTTTATATTGAAATCTTAATGAAGAAAAAATGAAAGTTCTTCTTTGTTTTTAAGAAAGAAAATGAAAAATGAGTTATGTTAAAGTTAGAAAGAAAACGATAGATGGAGAAGGTGGAGAAAACCAGAGAATGACTATATACAAATGAATTGGAAAAAAGAGTGAAAACGATTTGGAAGATGTGGTGAAAGAAATCGTGTTGCGATCTATGCTAAAGAAATAAAAGAAAAGAAAGAAGGTTGAAGAAATACTTACCTAATTTGATTGATGACTTACCTGGAAACCTTTGCATGTTTTACCTTGCTTCGGAGGCGTTCAACGCATAGATCATAGGATCGAGCTCAGTCCCAGTTCGCATTATATCATCAAGTCCTAGCAAGCATGAAGTGATACGGATCTTGAGGAGGAGATCGTCTTCATGAACTATCATTGGCACTCACAAAGCATCGTTATACTTATGCTTCTGGCTTCACTTGCAAACTCATCAAAAACAAAGGAGGTAAAGTAGAAAGAGAAAGAAGGAAACAAAAGAAAATATGAACATAAAAAAGAAGCATTTACCTTTATTACTTGCAGAAACAATGGAAGAAAGGAGGAGGGTACATCAGTGTCACTCTCAACATAAGCCTCTCTCTCTTACTTACATGAATCTTCATCTAACCTAAGCTTACATACAAATTACATAAAAAGAAAAGAAAAACCTAAACTACAAAGAATGAAAATTAGGCTAAATCCTATCTCTGCATGGTCGTCCCCTTTTCAATGCAAATACAGGCTTTTTATAGGCATAACCCACACGAGGAGGATCCCGGGGAGATCGGGGGAGCAAACGCTCCCCCTAACTCCCCAAGCAAGCCGCGGAAACGCAGCTTTGGCCGCGTTTCCACGGCCAGGGTGTGGCCAGGTGGCCTCACCCTGTTGGTGGGTCGCCCTAGTTTTGCCTTCTGACTTTATCTGTAGTTGGATTTTCAGTTTGAGTCCGGGAGTGTGACGAAATGGCCTTTGATTTTTGGCTTTAACCGATCGATTCTGAGAGGATTCTTCTCAACCAGTTTTCAACCTCTTGATTTTGCGCTGATTCTCTGAGCTCGAATTAACTCTGATTTAATTCAGAATTTTGGTGGGCTTTGGGCTCATTTCTCTTCATCTCCTTAAAGAATGGGCCTGCAAATAAATTAAACAATTAATTAGGACAATGCAAAGTTTTATTCTATAACAAGTATGGAAATATGATACTAAATATGCAACATTAGCGACCAATCACACCCCCATACCTATCTTTTGCTCGTCCTCGAGCAAAACAACTAAACTATACTAAAGATTATTAGACCACTTTCGCAGGTCACGCGATTGCACTGAGCATGCGCAACAAGCCGTTAAACCTCTAGGTTTCCCCTAGAGGACGAGTTTTGTCTCATGAAGGTTTTCAGCGGATTACACCCATGAAATCCATAAAGAAAGGGAAATAAAGAGTTAGTATTTTCGAAAAGCATTTTGAAAGGGAAAAATATTTGAAATATAATTGTAAGATCTAAGCAATCTATAAGTAATAGGAAAACTGAATTTTTCATTCCTAAACTTAGTCTCTATTCAGAAATTTGTTATCAATCAAGGTAAGGAGTCAAATTGCACTTCTCATCTAGTCTATTACTTTACCCTAAGTCATATGCACCTTGTGATCGTGAAAATTCTGACGAAGGGTTCATTAACTCTAACTCTTATGCCTTAATTATTTATATATATATATATTTTTTGTGGTATTATTCCTTAGTTCTATTAGGCTTTCTAATCTGCCCATGAAACGAGCCTTTAATCGATGACTCCCAAACCAAACGGTCTTAGGGCATCGGGTAAGAAAACACCCCAAGGACTTAAGGACTCGAGCAAACAAGGCCACAAAATTAAGAATTTTATTATATGAATCTCTTTTAGGTGTGAATACTTATGCTTTATTAGGCACAAATACCCAGCTTAATCAGAGGATATATATATATATATATATATATATTTTTTTTTTTTCTTTTCAAACTTATCTAATCATCTTTCGCATAAATACTAAGGCTTTCTTAGGCCAAAGCACCTAGCTAATCAATAATTAGATTTGTTTATCTTTTATATTTTTTTTATAAGGCATAAGAATCTTTGTTTTTGAACCCTAAGTGTGTAAGTGTATGAAGTGTGCATATTTCATCAAGGTAATGATCAAGACTAAATTACTTTGACAAATTTTCTTCCTAACCCTAAAAATCAAACAAATAATCTTATTTTGACCAAGTATAAGAAATCCTAATTTGGATTTTCCTATTCCTAAAATTAACTTAATTTCTTACAAAAAATATGTCAAAATATTGTTTCTATTTTCAAAAAGTTTTTAAAAGTAAAGAAAATATTAATTCTTTTTTTTAAAAAATAAAAAGAAAACCTAAGTTATGTTAGACCCTCCCCCACACCTATCTCATGCATTGTCCTCAATGTATGAATTAATGCATAGATGCATGAAAAAGACGAAAGGGAAGGAAAATGTTACCTTAAGGTGGTGGTTCCGGAGGTGGTCTGATTGGTCCACGAAATGCGGCCCAATCAACTTTTCGTTGGGTTCGGAGGAACCCACCAGAAATTTCTCGAATATAACCCATTAAAATTGTGTATCCATGAAGGATTTTTATAAAAATTTAACCCCATCTAATTTCCAGATTCCATAACTGATTTCAGAGTCAAATTTGTCAACCACCTCGTCCCAAAATGGAGTATGAAATGATAGAACGGTTGACTTGGACTCAGGAAGTATAGGAACTAATGCCGACTCAGGAAGGTGACTTAAGTCAAGTAAAGGTTCAGGAGTCGAGATTGGTTCAAGAAGTGTGTCCAAATCAAGAAGTTGAAACTCAAGTCCATATTGATTTCCAACAATGGAATGTGACTTAATATTGGTGATTCAAGTTCAGGAATGATAGGTGGGGGAATCAAAACTGACTCAAAAATATTACTCAAGTTTGGTAACAAAATAGGAGTCAATATTGATTCAGAAAGTTGAACTGGATCACAGATTTGAGAATCTAGGTCACATATCTTATTGAGTTCAATATCAAAAAATTGAGAACTTGCCAATTTGTCAATAGGATTTTCAAAAGTGTAAAATTGGTCAAGTTCAATATGATCATCAAAAATAAGTGATTCAATTTCATGATGAATTGGCACAGGATCCAGTGTTGACTCAGGAAAAAGATTGAAATCAGGCGAAGACACCGGAGTCATTATTGAAACAGGAAGTAAAATTGAATCACTAAGTTGAGATTCATGATCATATTCATTTTCAAGTTCGATTTCAGGAAAAGGATAACTTGCCAAACTGTCAATATTTTTTTCAAAATTTGGAGTTTGGGCAAGTTCAAATGATTGTTCTGAAATGGAACCTTGATTTCCAAGACAACCTGACTCATCGGCTCTAACAGGATGGTTAGTGACATCAGAACTGGTCAAACGGTGGGAACATAGAGATTGGACCATCATATCTATGTCACGATTACGAGCATTTTGAGCCTGAGTCATGACTTCAAGCATCTTTTCATAGTTGATAGGTTCATTGTTTTGATGAAAAGATGAAGTATTGTCTTGGAATTGGTGGTGAAATTGTGAGTCCATCAGATTTTGGGATTTGTGTTTGGACTCACGCATACTCATTTCCAAAATTGATAGTTTTCTATTTTGGACTGGTGGAACTGAGTATGAATCTTGAAAATATTGTGGACAAGGTGGAGAGGGAGGACAAGTCGGTTGAAAATTGGACTCGGGGGAGGTGAATCCCCACTGACTCTGTGAAGAGTTGAAATCATTATGAAAATTATAGTTATTAGATTGGGGGTATGGGTTATATTGATTCGGATAAGACCAATCCGGCATATTAGGTTGGTTAAAGTTATGATATGCCGGGTTGGTAATATCCAAAAATGAAGTCGGTGTGTAATATGGATTATTATTGAAGTTGAAAAAATTGTTATTATAAGCCATATCACACAATAGAATACAAACAAAAAGAAAGAAAAACAAACAATAAGCAAACAAATAAGAAAAAATTCTAAACTAAGTTAGGGTAGACCTATGACCTAGACGACTCCTAACTGATTAGACTGTCCACGGGAGGTCTAATGCAGACTTTGACCACAAGCTAATCAGCCAAGTCAGGGCAAGGTTGGTGGGAGGTTTTCCATCAAAGACGTTCCTTAATTAAATAACCACCAACCTTCGGGCTTTCGGCCCTTAATCCCTTTCCTAGACACTGATTTTGCAGGAGTCAAATTCCAACACTTTTCCCCCTTAGGATAATCTCCTAATTGAGTCCGAGATGTCCCTAGGGCCAACGTCTACTCATTTTTAGTTAGGCTTGGGTTAGTGAGTGCTTGGAATCTGATTTTTGGGCCAAGGAAGGGTGATTAAATCCCCACCTTATCTTGTTAATGGGTGGTGCCCTTAAGATCAGTTTGTGCAAGTGTACAAGATATGTAAATAAGATTCACTCAAAGCTATGTAAATCAACCAAGAGATGAGTCCTATTCTACATGCAATGCGAACGTACCTTGCTCCAGCACTCTTCAACAGTAAAAATAAATGAATTGAAAAGACACGTGCCTAAAGATGCAAACGTCTAATCAATTTTTTTATCTTTGTCAATAAGTATTTTACTATTGGTTTATTAGCAGGCTAATATGATGGCATATAAGAAATAAAGTTGCAGAAAACTAAAATTTTGCAAAGCAAGCAGCCCTGCAAAATGATAGTTAGTAGTGCACTCTTCCTTGCCGCGGAAACGCGGCTAAAGCCGAGCAAACGCGGCAATTCAGAGGGTACTTGGTCTCTGTTTTCTGGAACAGAGTCCCAAGACCACCTATATGTTTCTGCAATCCCTTTTTCCTGCTTTCCTTACCCTATAACCTGCAACAGAGAAGAAAATTCGTTTTAGTTCTAAAAAATTTTCAATAAAAATCAGATTTCAATAAAAACGTTACCCTCCCCGGCAACGGCGCCAAATTTGATTGAGCTAGAACCTGCACATAAAATACAAAACTTTAGAACTTCAACATGGAGATGTGCAAGTGCTCAATTCCTCCACTATAGCAAGTGGCTATGCGGGTCGTGATCCACAAGGAGGGTTTGCGATGAAAGCGTTCAAAGTTTTATATTGAAATCTTAATGAAGAAAAAACGAAAGTTCTTCTTTGTTTTTAATAAAGAAAATGAAAAACGAGTTATGTTAAAGTTAGAAAGAAAACGATAGATGGAGAAGGTGGAGAAGAAAACCAGAGAATGACTATATACAAATGAATTGGAAAAAAGAGTGAAAACGATTTGGAAGATGTGGTGAAAGAAATCGTGTTGGCGATCTATGCTAAAGAAATAAAAGAAAAGAAAGAAGGTTGAAGAAATACTTACCTAATTTGATTGATGACTTATCTGGAAACCTTTGCATGTTCTACCTTGCTTCGGAGGCGTTCAACGCATAGATCATAGGATCGAGCTCAGTCCCAGTTCGCATTATATCATCAAGTCCTAGCAAGCATGAAGTGATACGGATCTTGAGGAGGAGATCGTCTTCATGAACTATCATTGGCACTCACAAAGCATCGTTATACTTATACTTCTGGGTTCACTTGCAAACTCATCAAAAACAAAGGAGGTAAAGTAGAAAGAGAAAGAAGGAAACAAAAGAAAATACGAACATAAAAAGAAGCATTTACCTTTATTACTTGCAGAAACAATGGAAGAAAGGAGGAGGGTACATCGGTGTCACTCTCAACATAAGCCTCTCTCTCTTACTTACATGAATCTTCATCTAACCTAAGCTTACATACAAATTACATAAAAAGAAAAGAAAAACCTAAACTACAAAGAATGAAAATTAGGCTAAATCCTATCTCTGCATGGTCGTCCCCTTTTCAGTGCAAATACAGGCATTTTATAGGCATAACCCACACGAGGAGGATCCCGGGGAGATCGGGGGAGCAAACGCTCCCCTTAACTCCCCAACCAAGCCGCGAAAACGCGGCTTTGGCCGCGTTTCCGCGGCCAGGGTGTGGCCAGGTGGCCACACCCAGTTGGTGGGTCGCCCTGGTTTTGCCTTCTGACTTTATCTGTAGTTGGATTTTCAGTTTGAGTCCGGGAGTGTGACGAAATGGACTTTGATTCTTGGCTTTAACCGATCGATTCTGAGAGGATTCTTCTCAATCGGTTTTCAACCTCTTGATTTTGCCCTAATTCTCTGAGCTCGAATTAACTCCGATTTAATTCAGAATTTTGGTGGGCTTTGGGCTCATTTCTCTTCATCTCCTTAATGAATGGGCCTGCAAATAAATTAAACAATTAATTAGGACAATGCAAAGTTTTATTCTATAACAAGTATGGAAATATGATACTAAATATGCAACATTAGCGACCAATCAGGTATGAGACACGGCTCTCAGATAATAAGATGTAGGTCTCATTTGTAAATAACCCCTCTCTCTATTTTTATGTATACACATGTGTACATAATATTCAACATCCCACATTCTCTCTCTTTTATCATTTTCTTTTCTTCTTCTTCACCTAGCTAACGGCAGCACCAGCAACAGCCATGGCTGCGTTCTCCTTCCCCTAGCTCCAGCTAGCCATAGCCCCATCTCTTACCTCTCTCACTCTCTAACAACTCCCCAAACCCTACCTTCATCACCAATCTCCTCCTTCTCCATCACCAAAAACAACCCATAACCACCACTTTCTTCATCATCTCTACCGCCATCTACACCACCACATCCACCACCAACTCCCAAACTTCCTCCCCAGCCATGCTCTTCCATTCTAGCAAATCGTCGCTCTCCAAAATGAAGTTTCATCAACCCGAACTTCACCCACTTACACTAGACTTGCATCCCCCTTCTTCTTTCCTCCTCTTTCCTTTCTTGCCTTCCTTATTTCTTTCATTCTTTTGTTCTTTCTTTCTTTCTTTTCTCTTCTTTACTCCCATTCCCTGCATATCTCTTTCTGCCTCTATTTCTCTCACACCATCTCTCTCTATCTCACTTTCTCTCTCTCAATCCCTCTTTCACTCTCGTTCTCCCACTCTCACTCTTACTCTCTCACTATCTATCACTTCCTGCTTACCTCTCTCTCTCTCTCTCTGTGTCTAACACTCTCCCTTTCTCCCTCTCAATCTCTCATGCACTCTCTCCCTGTCTCTCTCTCTCGTGCATATATTACTGGACGCGGAGCTCACCCTCTATCCAGACTTTTCCTTAATTTGACCCTCGCATTCTTATGTCAATGTGATGCGAAACTCATGCCCGTGTCCGCATTCTTCTTATGTTGTGGCTAAACGTGGATCTAGACCCCCGCGTTTGCGACATCTGTGTAACACAACTCTCGCGTTGAGTCACCAAACGTGGAGCTCATTTGCGTCATGTGGCTATGTCTTGTTAACGCTATATTCACAATTTAGCCTTATGACGCGAGGCTCTATCTTCGCATAATGCGATCTTCGCGTTCTTAATATTTGTATAATGTGATCTCTGCGTTTAAAACCTCTACATAACGCGACTCCTACGTTTACATCCCCGCATTCTCTCCCTTGATTCTATATCTTCTCTCTTTACATATATATTATATTTATTATAATTAAACATGTTCACGTGTTGGTTACCTGGACTCCGGAGATCGGGGATTTCACGATGTTTTTCTCATATTTAGGTGAGGGATTTTCCTTGCATTATTGGGCTTGTATTGAATTTTGTAGTATTTTCTCTGGAAAAGTCATGACTTGTCTTGGACTGATGTATTCTCAGTGGTCTCAGCCAGGGTTTTAGGGTTTTGAAACTTGGTCTTTTAAATACCCATAAAATCCCATAAAACTCTATAAAATCCACAAAAGTAAGTTCATTGAAATACTTTGAAATCCAAATATGTGTGATAAAAATCAACACATATTACAAATAAGTTGAACTATTTTTGCTATATAGAAATTCAGCTTAAAACGGGACACCATATTTTTCATAAATCAAACTTTGAAATGAAAAATCGATTTCGCCAAAACTTGTTCAAATACAAAAACATGATATTGAAACTCATTTGAAGCATAGTGTGTATGGATATGATCCAATACACATATAAAATGAAATATCTAAGCTTTTGACATTAAGCTCTAAACAAAATTTTGATAAATACAAAATCTCAAAAATATGATATAGAAATATCAAATAAGTTTTTCTAAACATTTGAACCAACAATATATATGGATGAAATCCAAAACACATATAAAACATGTAAACTTGTTTTGATGAACTCTATTCATGAGCCATAAAGATATCTACTTTGAAACCCAAAACCAAAATGGTATTTTCTAAAATCAAGACTATTCTTATGAAAATATATAAATTCTGTGTGTGTGTGTGTATGAGCTTTAGCATTCCACAACTAATCTACCCTTTATATTTTATCTAAAAATAAAATCTTAACACTTACAAACATGACACAAGTCTTGAAAATTTTCTCTTGAGAAACTTCTTCTCCATCTTGACTTGGTCCAAACTTGATCATGAGCTAGACTCCTCTTTGAGTACTTGATGCGATCTTGAAGCGCGAGCTCTTAAATCAACACGTGCTAGCTTCAAAACTTGATTTCGCATCTTTCGTTGAAGTAAACACCGTCTAGGATTTTGATCGAATGTCTGAAACTAAATATACATGATCAGTCGCTAATATTGCACATTCATTATCATATTCTCATACTTATTATAAAATAAACTCTGCTTTTTCCTAATTATTGTTTAATTTATTTGCAGGCCCATTCCTAAAGGAAAGTGAAGAGAAATGAGCCCAAAAGCCTATCAAATTCTGAATTAAATCAGAATTAATTCGAACTTAGTAAATCAGGGCAGATCAGGTCGGTTCAGATTGGTTGAAAATCAGTTAGAACAAGTCTCTACAAATCAATCGGTTAAAGCTAAAGATCAAGGCCATTTCATCACAATTCCGGGAATAAAGCTGAAAATCCAGCTGAAAATAAAATCATATCCCGAAACCAGGCTACTCCACCCCTTAGCTGTGGCCACTTGGCCGAAGCAAGGCCACGGAAACACGGCACAAGCCGCGGATCCGCGACTTTGTTAGGGAGTTAGGGGGAGCGTTTGCTCCCCCTATCTTCATACGCTCTCATAGGTTGGGTTTTGCCTATAAATACTGGGATATTCAGAGCGTACAAGAAAATGACCAAGCAGAGAGTAGAACTTAGGCTAATTTATAGTTTGTAACTTAGGTTTTTATTTTCTTTCATGTAATTTTTATTTTCTTTATGTAACTGAGAGGAGATGATACTTTCATGGAGGAATGAGAGCAAGCTTGTACTACAGGTGACATCAGTGTAAGTGATCTCTTCTTCCATTATTATTTGAATTAAATCAAAGTTACTTTTTCTTCTTTACTCTTGTTTTCGTTTACTCTCCTCTAATGTGTTGCAATCCAAGTGAATCTGTTAGCGTCGAGACTACTTCGCCATTGCAAGTGCCCTTGATGGCCTATGGTGATGAACAACCATTCTCTTGCTTGTATAGCTTGCCCTTTTATTCTTAGTGTAGATCGGGAATGGGGAAGATCCTACACGCCATGCTTGATCACCTTAGGAGACAAGGTAAGTTGTAGCTACGAATCCAAGATATATGAGCACAAAAGGGGTATGTAACTTTTAGTTTCTTTCTTTTCTTTTAATTCTTTAGTTTAGAACAGTACAATCTACCACATCTTTTATCATTCCTTTTTCATTTCTTTGTACATATCATTTCTAATTTTTTCATCTTCTTAATCTACCATCTTCTTCCTAACTCACTTTAACCTAATTTTTCTCTTTTTCTTTACAAGAACTAAAAGAAGAATTTTAACCATCCTTTGTATCTTAAAAGAAAACTTACTAAAAAAGCTTCTATCGCTAGTCCCTTCTTGTGGATCACGACCCGCATAAGCAACTTACTATTGCGGTAGAATTGAGCACCTTGCACTACTATTTTAAAAGTTCTGAAATTCTGTATTTTTGTGCAGGTTTAAGCTCAATCAAATTTTGACGCCATTGCCGAGGAGGGACGGTAAGTTATTTTCTTTTTAGATTTACATTTTCGGTTAACTTTCTTTTTTTTTTTGTTCTTAGTGTACAAGTTTGACAATAAAGAATCTTTACTGCAGTGGACATATAAGTGGCCTTGGACTCTGCTTAAGAAAGCAGAGCTAAAAAACCCTCAGATTTGCTAAATTCCTGTGGCAATCTGAGTGAACTACTAACCTGTATTTTCTGCAGGTTAGCTAAATTGCAAAGTTTAATATCTGTAACTATTAATTTCCTTGTTTGTCTCACTGTACTTCCTTTCTAACCTCAACAGTAAAATGATGTTTGTTAAATGCTAAAAATTATTTAGACTTTGCATTTAGGCACGTGTCTAATTCGTTTACATTTTACATTACTGTTGAAGAGTGTTGGAGTAAAAGGTACGTTTGCATGGCATATAGTTTAGAAAACATTTTTGAGTGATTATCTACTTGTTGAATGTTACTTTTCTTTATCCCGCACACTTTGCACAATCAATCTTAAGGGTTTGTTCTATAAACAAGATAAGGTGGAGAAGTCATTGCCCTCCCTTAGCCCACAAACAATCTCCTCACTCACTAACCCAAACCTAACTAAAACTGAGTAGACATTGGTCCTAGGGACATCTCAGACTCAATTAGGAGATTATCCTAAGGGGGAAGGTGTTAGAATTTGACTCCTACCAAATCAATGTCTAAGGAAAAGGATTGAGGGGCGAAACCTCGTAGGCTGGTGGTTTGGCTTAATTAGGCCCCTCGCTTTTGCGCGGATATCTCTCACCAATCTTACCCTGACCTGGCTGATTAGCTTGTGGTCAAAGTCTGCATTATACCTCTCGTAGACAGTCTAACCAGTTAGGAGTCGTCTAGGTCAAAGGTCTACCCTAACTTAGTTTAGATTTTTTTCTTTCTTTTTATTTGTTTGCTTATTTGTTTATTTTTTTTGTTTGTGTTGACATTTCCTGTGTGATATGGCTTATAACAATAATTTTTTCAATTTTAATGGTAATCCATATAACACCCCGATCTCTTTTCCAGATATTACCAACCTGGCATATCATAACTTTAACCTAGTGTGCCAGATTGGTCTTATCCGAACCATTACATGCCCCAGTCCCAATACTATGAACAAGACTGGAATAATCATCACTACTCTTCACAGAATCAATGGGGATACAATTCCCCCTTGTCATATTATCAACTACCCTACCAACATCCAGCTTCATATACTCCTTCTCCCGAACAACCATTAGAAGAATCAATTGATTGGGAAAAGATGATGGAAGCCTTAGAATCCCGTAAAAATTTTCAAGTCACAGATCCTTACTCTATTTTTCAAAGAGAACATGTCAACTTAGAAAAGAGTATGAAAACCATGATTCAATGTCAAAATGATCCACTCGATATGATAGAAGAAAGAATTAGTAGATTGGAGAACATGCGTAGGAATAAGAAAACTCTCCCTGTTCAATCTTTGACTATTCCTAACACTTCTAGCCATATTGATGAAAATCAAGAATTATAGTATCTTGAAGACTTTAACCAAGATTTAGTTTCACCACAAAGCCTTGAACTTGACCAATATCAACCCATTGACGAATTGGCAAGTTTTCATTTTAATGAGATTGAACTTGATCATGAATGTGACCCGATCCCCAACTTTGTGATTCAGTTTTCATCTTCTAATCTATGTTGACTCCGGTATTCTTACCCAATTTGGACCAATTTTCTGAGCCAACATTTATTTCTGTACCCATATATTTTGAAATTGAATCACCAATTTTGGATAGTCACATTCTATTGATGGGAAAAGAATGTGAATATCAATTCTTGGACTTGGACTCAACGCTTGAACCAAAACTAACTCTCAAACCCCAAGTCGATTTTCCCGAGTTTGTATTGGTTCTTGAACCTATCATTCTTGAGTCCAAGTCAACCATTCCACCAAGTCACATTCTTTTATTGGACATAGGTATATAGACCATGATGACTCTGTGATAATTTTCCAGGACTGGTCATGTAAAGGAAGTAAGTTTCACGATAGGATCTTTCATGATCCTATTCATTCTGGGGACTGTAAATATGTAAATAGAAAAGAGGTCAATAAAGGTAGGTTCCGTGAACTACCACATTATCTTGATTGGGTAGCAACGCTTGACCCAATCAGACCACCACCGGAACCACCACCTTAAGGTAATATTTTCCTTCCCTTTCTTCTTTTTCATGCATCTATGCATTAATTCATACATTGAGGATAATGCATGAGATAGGTGTGGGGGAGGGTTCTAACATAACTTAAAATTTTTCTTTTTATTAAAAAAATTTTTTACATTTTCTTTACTTTTAAAAACTTTTTCAAAATAGAAACAATATTTTGACATATTTTTTGTAAGAAATTAAGTCAATTTTAAGGAATAGGAAAATCAAAAATAGGATTTCTTAAACTTTGTAAAAATAAGATTATTTGTTTGATTTTTAGGGTTAGGAAGATAATTTGTCAAAGTAATTTAGTCTTGATCTTTACCTTAATGAAATATGCACACTTAATACACTTACACACTTAGGGTTCAAAAACAAAGATTCTTATGCCTTATTAAAAAAGAGAGAGAAAAAAATATATCTATGAAAGATGAACAAATCAAATTATTGATTAGCTAGGTGCTTTGGCCTAAGTAAGCCTTGGTATTTATGTGAAAGATGATTAGATAAGTCTGAGAAAAATATATATATATAAAAAAGTCATTTGATTAAGCTGGGTATTTGTACCTAATAAAGCATAAGTATCCACGCCTAAAAGTGGTTCGTATAATAAAATCCTTAGTTTTGTGGCCTTGTTTACTCAAGTCCTTAAGTCTTTGGGGTGTTTTCTCACCCGGTACCCTAAGACCGTTTGGTTTGGGAGTCATCGATTAAAGGCTCGTTATATAGGCAGATTAGAAAGCCTAATAGAACTAAGGAATAATAGCACCAATATATATATATATATATATATATATATAAAATTAAGGCATAAGAGTTAGAGTTAAAGAACCCTTAGTCAAAATTTTCACGGTCACAAGGTGCATACTTAGGGTAAAGTAATAGACTAGATGAGAAGTACAATTTGACTCCTTACTTTGATTGATAACAAATTTTCGAATAGAAGCTAAGTTTAGGAATGAAAATTTCGGTTTTCCTACAACTTATAGACAACTTAAATCTTACAATTATATTTCAAATATTTTTCTCTTTCAAAATGCTTTTCGAAAATACTAACTCTTTGTTTCTCTTTCTTTATGGATTTTGTGGGTGCAATCCACTGAAAACTCTCACGAGACAAAACTCGTCCTCTAGGGAAAACCTAGAGGTTTAACAGCTTGTTGCACATGCTCAGTATAATCGCGTGACCTACGAAAGTGGTCTAATAATTTTTTGTTTAGTTGTTTTGCTCGAGGACGAGCAAAAGATAGGTATGGGGGTGTGATCGGTCGCTAATATTACACATTTATTATCATATTCTCATACTTATTATAAAATAAACTCTGCTTTTTCCTAATTATTGTTTACTTTATTTGCAGGCCCATTCCTAAAGGAGAGTGAACAGAAATGAGCCCAAAAGCCCATCAAATTCTAAATTAAATCAGAATTAATTCGAACTCAGTAAATCAGGACAAATCAAGTCGGTTCAGATCAGTTGAAAATCAGTTAGAACAAATCCCTATAAATCAATCGGTTGAAGCCAAAGATCAAAGGCCGTTTCGTCACAATTCCAGAGATAAAACTGAAAATCCAGCTGAAGATAAACTCATATCCCGAAACCAGGCTGCTCCACCCCTCAGCTGTGGCCACTTGGCCACCGTAAGGCCGCAAAAATGCGACATAAGCCACAGATCTGCGGCTTTGTTAGGGAGTTAGGGGGAGCGTTTGCTCCCGCTATCTTCATACGCTCTATAGGTTGGATTTTGCCTATAAATACGGGGATTTTCAGAGCGTGCAAGAAAACAACCAAGCAGAGAGTAGAACTTATACTAATTTGTAGTTTGTAACTTAGGTTTTTATTTTCTTTCATGTAATTTTATTTTCTTTATCATGGAGGAATTAGAGCAAGCTTGTACTGCAGGTGACATCGATGTAAGTGATCTCTTCTTCCATTGTTATTTGAAGTGAATCAAAGTTACTTTTTCTTCTTTACTCTTGCTTTCGTTTACTCTCCTCTAATGTGTTGCAATCCAAGAGAATCTGTTAGTGTCGAGACTGCTTCGCCATTGCAAGTGCCCATGATGGCCTATGGTGATGAACAACCATTCTCTTGCTTGTATAGCTTGCCCTTTTATTCTTAGTGTAGATTGGGAATGGGGAAGATCCTACACGCCATGCTTGATCCCCTTCAAAGACAAGATAAGTTGTAGCTACGAATCCAAGGTATATGAGCACAAAAGGGGTATGTAACTTTTAGTTTCTTTCTTTTCTTTTAATTTTTTAGTTTAGAACACCACAATCTACCACATCTTTTATCATTCGTTTTCCATTTCTTTGTACATATCATTTCTAGTTTTTTCATCTTCTTAATCTACCATCTTCTTCTTAACTCACTTTAACCTAATTTTTCTCTTTTTCTTTACAATAACTAAAAGAAGAATTTTAACCATCCTTTGTATCTTAAAAGAAAACTTACTAAAAAAGCTTCCATCGCTAGTCCCTCCTTGTGGATCACGACCCGCATAAGCAACTTACTATTGCGGTAGAATTGAGCACCTTGCACTACTATTTTAAAAGTTCTGAAATTCTATATTTTCGTGTAGATTTAAGCTCAATCAAATTTTGGCGCCGTTGCCGAGGAGGGACGGTAAGTTATTTTCTTTTTAGATTTACATTTTTGGTTAACTTTCTTTTTTTTTGTTCTTAGTGTACAGGTTTGACAATAAGGAATCTTTGCTGCAGTGGACATATAAGTGGCCTTTGACTCTGCTTAAGAAAGCAGAGCTAAGAAACCCTCAGATTTGCTAAATTCCTGTGGCAATCTGAGTGAACTACTAACCTGTATTTTCTGCAGGTTAGCTAAATTGCAAAGTTTAATATCTGTAACTATTAATTTCCTTGTTTGTCTCACTGTACTTCCTTTCTAACCTCAACAGTAAAATGATGTTTGTTAAATGCTAAAAATTATTTAGACTTTGCATTTAGGCACGTGTCTAATCCGTTTACATTTTACATTACTGTTGAAGAGTGTTGGAGTAAAAGGTACGTTTGCATGGCATATAGTTTAGGAAACATTTTTGAGTGATTAACTTGTTGAATGTTACTTTTCTTTATCCCGCACACTTTGCACAATCAATCTTAAGGGTTTGTTCTATAAACAAGATAAGGTGGGGAAGTCATTGTCCTCCCTTAGCCCACAAACAATCTCCTCACTCAATAACCCAAACCTAACTAAAATTGAGTAGACATTGGCCCTAGGGACATCTCGGACTCAATTAGGAGATTATCCTAAGGGGGAAGGTGTTAGAATTTGACTCCTACCAAATCAATGTCTAAGGAAAAGGATTGAGGGGCGAAACCTCATAGGCTGGTGGTTTGGCTGAATTAGGCCCGTCGCTTTTGCGCGGATATCTCTCACCAATCTTACCCTGACCTGGCTGATTAGCTTGTGGTCAAAGTCTGCATTATACCTCTCGTGGACAGTCTAACCAGTTAGGAGTCGTCTAGGTCAAAGGTCTACCCTAACTTAGTTTAGATTTTTTTCTTTCTTTTTATTTGTTTGCTTATTTGTTTGTTTTCTTTGTTTGTGTTGACATTTCCTGTGTGGTATGGCTTATAACAATAATTTTTTCAATTTTAATGATAATCCATATTACACCCCGACCTCTTTTCTGGATATTACAAACCCGGCATATCATAACTTTAACAAACCTAGTGTGCCAGATTGGTCTTATCTAAACCATTACATGCCCCAGTCCTAATACTATGAACAAGACTGGAATAATCATCACTACTCTTCACAGAATCAATGGGGATACAATTCCCCCGAGTCATATTATCAACTACCCTACCAACATCCAGCTTCATATACTCCTTCTCCCGAACAACCATTAGAAGAACCAATTGATTGGGAAAAGAGGATGGAAGCCTTAGATGAGCTTGAGTGACGAATTCATATTTTAAAAGACTCAAAATCCCGTAAAAATTTTCAAGTCACAGATCCTTACTCTATTTTTCAAGGAGAACATGCCAACTTAGAAAAGAGTATGAAAACCATGATTCAATGTCAAAATGATCCATTCGATATGATTGAAGTAAGAATTAGTAGATTGGAGAACATGCGTAGGAATAAGGAAACTCTCCCTATTCAATCTTTGACTATTCCTAATACTTCTAGCCATATTGATGAAAATCAAGAATTATGGTATCTTGAAGACTTTGACCAAGATTCAGTTTCACCACAAAGCCTTGAACTTGACCAATATCAACCCATTGACGAATTGGCAAGTTTTCATTTTAATGAGATTGAACTTGATTATGAATGTGAACCCGATCCCCAACTTTGTGATTCAGTTTCCATCTTCGAATCTATGTTGACTCCGATATTCTTACCCAATTTGGACCAATTTTCTGAGCCAACATTTATTTCTGCACCCATACATTTTGAAATTGAATCACTAATTTTGGATAGTCACATTCTATTGATGGGAAAAGAATGTGAATATCAATTCTTGGACTTGGACTCAACGCTTGAACCAAAACTAACTCTCAAACCCCAAGTCGATTTTTCCGAGTTTATATTGGTTCTTGAACCTATCATTCTTGAGTCCAAGTCAACCATTCCACCAAATCACATTCTTTTGTTGGACATAGGTATATAGACCATGATGACTCTGTGATAATTTTTCAGGACTGGTCATGTAAAGGAAGTAAGTTTCACGATAGGATCTTTCATGATCCTATTCATTCTGGGGACTGTAAATATGTAAATAGAAAAGAGGTCCATAAAGGTAGGTTCCGTGAACTACCATATTATCTTGATTGGGTAGCAACGCTTGACCCAATCAGACCACCACCGGAACCACCACCTTAAGGTAATATTTTCCTTCCCTTTCTTCTTTTTCATGCATCTATGCATTAATTCATACATTGAGGACAATGCATGAGATAGGTGTGGGGGAGGGTTCTAACATAACTTAAAATTTTCTTTTTATTAAATTTTTTTTTACATTTTCTTTACTTTTAAAAACTTTTTGAAAATAGAAACAATATTTTGACAAATTTTTGTAAGAAATTAAGTCAATTTTAAGGAATAGGAAAATCAAAAATAGGATTTCTTAAACTTTGTCAAAATAAGATTATTTGTTTGATTTTTAGGGTTAGGAAGATAATTTGTCAAAGTAATTTAGTTTTGATCTTTACCTTAATGAAATATGTACACTTCATACACTTACACACTTAGGGTTCAAAAATAAAGATTCTTATGCCTTATTAAAAAAAAGAGAGAGAAAAAAATATATCTATGAAAGATGAACAAATCAAATTATTGATTAGCTAGGTGCTTTGGCCTAAGTAAGCCTTGGTATTTATGTGAAAGATGATTAGATAAGTCTGAGAAAAATATATATATATAAAAAAGTCATTTGATTAAGCTGGGTATTTGTACCTAATAAAGCATAAGTATCCACGCCTAAAAGTGGTTCGTATAATAAAATTCTTAGTTTTGTGGCCTTGTTTGCTCGAGTCCTTAAGTCTTTGGGGTGTTTTCTCACCCGGTACCCTAAGACCGTTTGGTTTGGGAGTCATCGATTAAAGGCTCGTTATATAGGCAGATTAGAAAGCCTAATAGAACTAAGGAATAATAGCACCAATATATATATATATATATATATATATATATATATATATATATATATATATATATAAGGCATAAGAGTTAGAGTTAAAGAACTCTTAGTCAAAATTTTTACGGTCACAAGGTGCATACTTAGGGTAAAGTAATAGACTAGATGAGAAGTACAATTTGACTCCTTACTTTGATTGATAACAAATTTTCGAATAGAAGCTAAGTTTAGGAATGAAAATTTCGGTTTTCCTACAACTTATAGACAACTTAAATCTTACAATTATATTTCAAATATTTTTCTCTTTCAAAATGCTTTTCGAAAATACTAACTCTTTGTTTCTCTTTCTTTATGGATTTTGTGGGTGCAATTCACTGAAAACTCTCACGAGACAAAGCTCGTCCTCTAGGGAAAACCTAGAGGTTTAACAGCTTGTTGCACATACTCAGTGTAATCGCGTGACCTACGAAAGTGGTCTAATAATTTTTTGTTTAGTTGTTTTGCTCGAGGACGAGCAAAAGATAGGTATGGGGGTGTGATCGGTCGCTAATATTACACATTTATTATCATATTCTCATACTTATTATAAAATAAACTCTGCTTTTTCCTAATTATTGTTTACTTTATTTGCAGGCCCATTCCTAAAGGAGAGTGAAGAGAAATGAGCCCAAAAGCCCATCAAATTCTAAATTAAATCAGAATTAATTCGAACTCAGTAAATCAGGACAAATCAAGTCGGTTCAGATGAGTTGAAAACCAGTTAGAACAAATCCCTATAAATCAATAGGTTGAAGCCAAAGATCAAAGGCCATTTCGTCACAATTCCAGAGATAAAACTGAAAATCCAGCTGAAGATAAAGTCATATCCCGAAACCAGGCTGCTCCACCCCTCAGCTGTGGCCACTTGGCCACCGTAAGGCCGCAAAAACGCGGCATTAGCCACAGATCTGCGGCTTTGTTAGGGAGTTAGGGGGAGCGTTTGCTCCCGCTATCTTCATACGCTCTATAAGTTGGATTTTGCCTATAAATACGGGGATTTTCAGAGCGTGCAAGAAAACAACCAAGCAGAGAGTACAACTTACGCTAATTTGTAGTTTGTAACTTAGGTTTTTATTTTCTTTCATGTAATTTTTATTTTCTTTATCATGGAGGAATTAGAGCAAGCTTGTACTGCAGGTGACATCGATGTAAGTGATCTCTTCTTCCATTGTTATTTGAAGTGAATCAAAGTTACTTTTTCTTGTTTACTCTTGTTTTCGTTTACTCTCCTCTAATGTGTTGCAATCCAAGTGAATCTGTTAGCGTCGAGACTGCTTCGCCATTGCAAGTGCCCTTGATGGCCTATGATGATGAACAACCATTCCTTTGCTAGTATGGCTTGCTCTTTTATTCTTAGTGTAGATCGGGAATGGGGGAAGATTCTACACTGTTGGCCCAAAGGCTTTCCACTCTAGTTTTGATGATGACTAACTCATGTAGTTATGAGTACTAATAATCTTGTGTTTTAGTCTCAGATCATTTATCAAGATATTAGTTGGTGTTTAGCTTCAACAAGATGATTTGGAAGCTTGCACATGTTGATTCAAGAGCCCGCGCATCAAAGATAACATATTGCACTTGCTCGGTGAATCAAAGGAGTTTGTGGATCAAGTCAACTTGGAGATTGCGCTCTACAAGAAGACTTAGGTATCCATAGTTTAGTTTGGGTTTAGATCTTAATTGTAAAGATTAGTATAGTATGATAAGCTCAAGTTCACAACACACATGTTTCACGTTTTGAATATTGGTTTTCGGTTTTGGTTTTTGGTTTAACCGATCTTGGTTTTCATGAATAGATTTTATATCAAAACAAGTTTACATAGTTTAGTGTATATATGATTTGTTCTATATACATGAATGCTTCTATTTCTTAAACAAACTTAGTTTGATAATCTACTTCATGAGTTTTATGTTTTGGTATTTATAACAAAACATTATTTTGGACTTAATGACAAAAATTATGATATATATATATGTTTCTTGTATATTGAATTTCTATTCATATACAACATGCTTCAAAAGTGTTTAAATATCATAATTTTGTATTTGGAAGAAGTTTTAGACAAAACGTATTTTCTATTTAAGATTCCAAGTTTTAGAAAATACGAGTTTTGTTTTTGGCAAAATTTCTTTGACACAAAAATAGTCAAATATGTTTGAAATTTGTGTTGGGATTTTTAACACAAGTTCATCTTTCAATATAAAATGACAAAACTATTTTTGTGGAATTTTAGAGATTTTGTGGGATTTATTATAATATTATTTACTTTGTTTTCTGACCTGAACCGGTCGACCGGCTGTCTACGGACCAGTCGACCGAAGTCCTGGCAGAGTGCACGTATCCGTGTGCACGTCTGTCGGTCGACCGGTAGGCTACCGGTAGTCGACCGAAGTTTTTAGTTTGCTCTATGTATCTTACCAGTCGACCGGTGGTCTACCGGCCTTCGACCGATAGTTTATCTTTTATCTTTTCGGTCGACCGGCTGTCTACCGATAGTCGACCGGTACATGTTTTGAGTCTCAGTCAGGAGCAGTCGACTGTACCAGTCGACCGATAGTTCATAACGGTCAAATTTTTGAACTATCGGTCGACCGGGCCAGTCGACCGATATGGCCGTTGAACAGTAAAACGGGCATATTTTTAAATCTGTTTTAACTTGATTTTTGATATTAAATATCCGTTGGAGGGTATATTTGGAACTAATTACTTCCTAATCTTCAGTAATTAATTCCTAACCCTAAACCCTAGCCCTCTCCTATAAATAGGGGTGTTTGGGGAGAGATTCTTTAACAAGAGAAAAGAGGTTTTATTGATTGCTAAAAATTCAAAAGAGCTTTATTTTCTTCAAAGTTTTTGGGCTTAAATCTTATATCTCTCTGGAGTTTATGCAGCAATCAAAATTGGTTTTTGGATTCAAAGTTAACAATCTTTTGTGTTTTGATTAGGGTTTTGAAAAACCAAAGAAAAGGGATTTTTGGGAAAGGCTTTCTATTTGAACTTCTCTATCTTAATTTGATTTATTTCCCAAAGATTTTCTTTGTGTTGCTGGTTTCAAATCCCTTGGTTTTCTCCACACTTGAGCTACAATCTACTATATTGTCTATAGGCTTTGTGTGAGAAAAAGGAGATTGTTTGTGGTTGTTGCTTTAAACCACCAAGTAGCAAGAATTGTTTTGTGGTTGTTGTTGTATACCACTAAGTTGTATTCCTTTACTTTGTGTGGCTTTGTGCTTTTGCCTCAAGAGGAGGTTGTGGTTCTTGTAACTTTCTTTGTGATAGTGAGAGTGTTAGAATCCATCTGGGGATGGCGGGGATGTAGAGCTGGGTGCTCGAACCTCGAGAACATACCTTGGTGTTTGCGTTTGATCGATTGGCTCTCTCTATCTCTATCTCTATTTACTTTGTGCCTTGCATTTACATTCCATATTGTTCATCATATTTGCTTGGCTTGGTTGTGTGTGCATCACTAGTGGATCACACTTGAGTGCTCATTGCATCTAGATTTTTAATTCCGCATTTAGTTCCATTGATTAGCATCATCACCTATTCACCCCCCCCTCTAGGTGATTTTCAATTGGTATCAGAGCTAGTGCTCCTGATATTTTGGTTTAACAACCTAGGAGTAAAAGATCTTGGTTTGCTAATCTTCATTTGCATTTCATTTGCACTCACATCTTAGATTGCATTCATGGCTAGCCCTCCTATGTTTGACCATTTTAGACTTGATGCATGGAAGGTAGACATGACTAGGCATTTAAAGAATCTAGGTCATCTAGTTTATCAAGCCATCACTATAGAAGACCACCCAAATACTAGTAAGCATAAGAAGGCCAATGCATTAGCCCTTAGGACACTTCAAGCATCTTTAAATGAACATCTTTTTCCTATATTTGCTAAATATGATTCGGCTTTTGCAGTTTGGAGTATTCTAACTTCTCCGGAGCTACCCGTGATCATCAACAAGATAAGGAGATCTAAGAGAGAAGCTTCCGAAGAACTTGGCTTTATGGCATATGGGAATGACTCTCATGAGGTACATTCAAATTCCCCTCTTAATGAAAGCTCTAGTTCTTTTTGCAATGGTTGTTTTGAAGTTCAAAATTTGAATGTTGAACTTGCTTCTAAACTTGAAAGTTTTATGGAAAAACATAACTCTTTGAAAAAGAAACATTTTGATTTAAAAGGAGAATTAAAGGATTCATGTTCAACTTTTGAATCGGTTTTGCAAGAGAAGGAAGAGATTACTAGTGAACGTGACTCACTACAATCTCAACTAGACATTGCCTTAAAAGAGATTGAAGTTTTGAAAAATAAAAATGATCTTGATGATGTTGTTGAGCACAATGAGGTTTTGTCTTCTAGATTGGATCTTGTTTTCAAGGAAAATCTTACTTTGAAAAATAAAATTGATTCTATTTCAAAAGAATTGGATTTGGTTTTGATTAAAAATAAATCTTTGCAAAATGAGATTGATATGCATGTGTGCCATGATAGTATTGCTTCTTGTTCTAGCACACCTATTGCATGCTCCACTTTGTCTTCTAACATAGAAAATGATATAAATGTTTTGAAGAAAAGTGTTGATTGTTTAGGCTCCACTTTGAGCCATTGTGCCATGAATCACTCACGTTTGGAAACCTTGGTTCGCAAGAAACAAGTTCCAACCTTACATGCACACTCATCTATGCATACACATGTTTCTCATGATCACCATCATCATATGTATGCTCACGTGTACACATGTACACATTGTGGTCGAAAAGGCCATCTTGCTAGATTTTGTTATGATCGTATACATTTTGAAAATTTAGCAACTAATCTTGTTTGGGTTAGGAAAGATGCTAACCCCCGTGGACCCACAAGAAAATGGGTACCAAGATCCACCACTTTGATGTTTGATGTAGGTGGAGGCTCTCGCATCACGTGAGAGTATTGGTGCCTTGAGGTGGATGCGTTCTTAGCCTAAAAGAAAATCATTTGGATGCTTCACACTCAAGAGAATTTGGTGGAAAGGACCACCATGTTTTGGAGAACTTGAAATGCACCTTCATTGGTTTTTGGTATCATTTCTAAACTCCTAATTTTTTTATTTGCATGCTTTTCATTTCATCTTTTATAGCATGCTTAGAGTTTCATGATTAGTAAGATAATGACCATGTTTATTAGAACTATGCTTTACATGATTAGTTCTTGAGACACCCATGTTTAATATGGACCTATATCCTGTGTTCTCCTTTGTTTTAGCTATCATGTTAATCATAAGATCTAATGCACATGTTCTTATCATATTGATCATGTGGATTTGTGTGATTGTTTTTGATATTCCATGTTTTGAATGATTATTTTTCATGTTGATTCTTGACTCGTTTCTGTGCTTCATATGTTGACTACATGCTTGAATAATTGTTTTCATTAAGACTAGAATTTATACTTGTGCAACTAATGAGCTACAAATAAACCTTTATATATGTTTGTGCTTGAATGCTCATTTGTGTTTATTTGATGTACTAGTATAGTCTAGTTTTGATGATTCATGTATTCTAACTTGTATTGAATTATGTGAATGACCCATTTTGGATATGTTTTATGATCTTGAGTTTTGACTTCATGTATATGTCTATTTTGTCCAAACTATTAGCTATACATGTACATCCTTGAGCCACGTGCCTTCATGCATACTCTTTTGTGGACTCTTTAAGTTTGGGATATGTATGTATACTTTGGTTTGTACATGACATACATATGCCTTGAAGTTTAGATCATTTGTGATGATTTCCATGTTTGATGGTGATTTCAATTAATTGCATTTGACTTGTATTCACATATTTGGATGGATTTCATGTTTCTATGTGATTTCCCATTTAAGATAAAGTTCTTGTTTCAAATAAGTGATTTTTCAAATTTTCAATTGATGATTTTCATATTGAGCTTAACTGTCAATTTTCATGATAATATGATTTTCACAACACTTGTACACTCACCTTATTTGATGTTTTCTCATGATTTGATCTTCATGAGTCCCAATAGTGCCATATAGATTTTTGAGTGTTTGGTGATCTTGTGATTTCCATGTTTCATGAAAAATCCTTTTGTTTTATCTTGAAGGATTTCTACTAGTTTTCATATTTTCATAAACTAGTTCATATTCTTCACTTTGGTAGTGATTTTCAAACATACTCTATTTTCAAATCTAATCTTGAAAACCCCTACCATCTATGGGCGGTTGGATGGGAGACCATGATCAAGTATGTTTCATCTTGAAAATCATTTAAAACTTATCTTGGATGGGTGGTAGTTGATATGAGTTATACACTTGATCTTATTTTGTTATTTCAATTGGTATCATTGAATTCTTTCAATTGGTATCAATATGACATATTTTTGTATACTCATATGTGTTTGTTTTATGTATGTATGTTTGCACTTCATATAGTATCAATTTCAATTGGTATCTATTTCCTACATACATATATAGATGATTTATTTGTGCCTATTATATTCCTATGTCTTAGAGCACAAATTTGGTTATGATAAGCTTGAGTTTTTCAATTGGTATCCACTTACAAGCTTCTTCACAATTTTGAGTTTGCTAAGCTTGAATTTTTAATGAATATCATGTTTCAATTGTTTTAATTTTCAATTGGTATTGTATATTTCAATTGAAGTTTTACAAAATATGCATAGGCTTGCTAACTTAAAAGTGTGCATATTTTCTTTTGGTATTTCATAAAGGGGGAGAAAACTCGTATTTTTCATTTCAATTGGTATTTGGTTTACCATTGTGTTTGTTTCCCACTCCCTAACTTTATGATGGAAAATGATTTATCATTGTAGTGTAATTGGTATTAAGATGCAATTTTGTTTTTCAACCTGGTTTCATGAGCTTATAATGAAAAATTTCTTAATTTGATATCAAGAGGTCACTTGTTTATTAAATTGGTATCAACTTTGGTTTATTGTCTATTGGTATCAAGTTTACATTGCTTGTTTTCATGTTGACATAAATTGATCATTCTTGTTTCAATGCCTTGTATTATTTTGGTATTGATAATTTCTATTGGTATCTCAATGCACCTCATTGACCCATCTTTATTTGATATCATGCTTTGTTTTTGATTTTTACCCCTTGAAAGGGGAAGAGGAATTTGATTTCACTTTGTTTGGTTTACCCCTTTGTTGATGAGTGACAAAAAGGGGGAGAAGAATTTGTAGTTTATATGCATGGTAGTTCTATGCATGTATTTTGTGTTGTTACATTTTAATATGTGTGTCAATTTGGTATCTAGAGCATGTCTATATATTTGGTATCTAGAGCATGTCTATATGTTTGGTATCTAGAGCATGTTTTTATGTGTTTTATGCATGTTGATGCATACATATTTATGAACATTCATTATATATCTTTATGTTTATTGTTATGCATGAGTTAAGGGGGAGCTTCTTTGAAGCTTTACTTTAATCCATGCATATATAACTCCATGAGTTTTGTCATCATCAAAAAGGGGGAGATTGTTGGCCCAAAGGCTTTCCACTCTAGTTTTGATGATGACTAACTCATGTAGTTATGAGTACTAATAATCTTGTGTTTTAGTCTCAGATCATTTATCAAGATATTAGTTGGTGTTTAGCTTCAACAAGATGATTTGGAAGCTTGCACATGTTGATTCAAGAGCCCGCGCATCAAAGATAACATATTGCACTTGCTCGGTGAATCAAAGGAGTTTGTGGATCAAGTCAACTTGGAGATTGCGCTCTACAAGAAGACTTAGGTATCCATAGTTTAGTTTGGGTTTAGATCTTAATTGTAAAGATTAGTATAGTATGATAAGCTCAAGTTCACAACACACATGTTTCACGTTTTGAATATTGGTTTTCGGTTTTGGTTTTTGGTTTAACCGATCTTGGTTTTCATGAATAGATTTTATATCAAAACAAGTTTACATAGTTTAGTGTATATATGATTTGTTCTATATACATGAATGCTTCTATTTCTTAAACAAACTTAGTTTGATAATCTACTTCATGAGTTTTATGTTTTGGTATTTATAACAAAACATTATTTTGGACTTAATGACAAAAATTATGATATATATATATATATATATATGTTTCTTGTATATTGAATTTCTATTCATATACAACATGCTTCAAAAGTGTTTAAATATCATAATTTTGTATTTGGAAGAAGTTTTAGACAAAACGTATTTTCTATTTAAGATTCCAAGTTTTAGAAAATACGAGTTTTGTTTTTGGCAAAATTTCTTTGACACAAAAATAGTCAAATATGTTTGAAATTTGTGTTGGGATTTTTAACACAAGTTCATCTTTCAATATAAAATGACAAAACTATTTTTGTGGAATTTTAGAGATTTTGTGGGATTTATTATAATATTATTTACTTTATTTTCTGACCTGAACCGGTCGACCGGCTGTCTACGGACCAGTCGACCGAAGTCCTGGCAGAGTGCACGTATCCATGTGCACGTCTGTCGGTCGACCGGTAGGCTACCGGTAGTCGACCGAAGTTTTTAGTTTGCTCTCTGTATCTTACCAGTCGACCGGTGGTCTACCGGCCTTCGACCGATAGTTTATCTTTTATCTTTTCGGTCGACCGGCTGTCTACCGATAGTCGACCGGTACATGTTTTGAGTCTCAGTCAGGAGCAGTCGACTGTACCAGTCGACCGATAGTTCATAACGGTCAAATTTTTGAACTATCGGTCGACCGGCCAGTCGACCGATATGGCCGTTGAACAGTAAAACGGGCATATTTTTAAATCTGTTTTAACTTGATTTTTGATATTAAATATCCGCTGGAGGGTATATTTGGAACTAATTACTTCCTAATCTTCAGTAATTAATTCCTAACCCTAAACCCTAGCCCTCTCCTATAAATAGGGGTGTTTGGGGAGAGATTCTTTAACAAGAGAAAAGAGGTTTTATTGATTGCTAAAAATTCAAAAGAGCATTATTTTCTTCAAAGTTTTTGGGCTTAAATCTTATATCTCTCTGGAGTTTATGCAGCAATCAAAATTGGTTTTTGGATTCAAAGTTAACAATCTTTTGTGTTTTGATTAGGGTTTTGAAAAACCAAAGAAAAGGGATTTTTGGGAAAGGCTTTCTATTTGAACTTCTCTATCTTAATTTGATTTATTTCCCAAAGATTTTCTTTGTGTTGCTGGTTTCAAATCCCTTGGTTTTCTCCACACTTGAGCTACAATCTACTATATTGTCTATAGGCTTTGTGTGAGAAAAAGGAGATTGTTTGTGGTTGTTGCTTTAAACCACCAAGTAGCAAGAATTGTTTTGTGGTTGTTGTTGTATACCACTAAGTTGTATTCCTTTACTTTGTGTGGCTTTGTGCTTTTGCCTCAAGAGGAGGTTGTGGTTCTTGTAACTTTCTTTGTGATAGTGAGAGTGTTAGAATCCATCTGGGGATGGCGGGGATGTAGAGCTGGGTGCTCAAACCTCGAGAACATACCTTGGTGTTTGCGTTTGATCGATTGGCTCTCTCTATCTCTATCTCTATTTACTTTGTGCCTTGCATTTACATTCCATATTGTTCATCATATTTGCTTGGCTTGGTTGTGTGTGCATCACTAGTGGATCACACTTGAGTGCTCATTGCATCTAGATTTTTAATTCCGCATTTAGTTCCATTGATTAGCATCATCACCTATTCACCCCCCCCCCCTCTAGGTGATTTTCATACACGCCATGCTTGATCGCCTTTAAAGACAAGGTAAGTCGTAGCTATGAATCCAAAGTATATGAGCACAAAAGGGGTAAGTAACTTTTAGTTTCTTTCTTTTCTTTTAATTCTTTAGTTTAGAACACCACAATCTACCACTTCTTTTATCATTCTTTTTCCATTTCTTTGTACATATCATTTCTAGTTTTTCCATCTTCTTAATCTACCATCTTCTTCCTAACTCACTTTAACCTAATTTTTCTCTTTTTCTTTACAAGAACTAAAAGAAGAATTTTAACCATCCTTTGTATCTTAAAAGAAGACTTACTAAAAAAGCTTCCATCGCTAGTCCCTCCTTGTGGATCATGACTCGCATAAGCCACTTGCTATTGCGGTAGAATTGAGAACCTTGCACTACTGTTTTAAAAGTTCTGAAATTCTATATTTTTGTGCATGTTTAAGCTCAATCAATACACAAGATCATTAATACTATAACTACATGAGTTAATCATCATCAAAACTAGAGTGATGGCCTTTAGTCCGACAATCTCCCCCTTTTTGATGATGATAAAACTCATGGAGTTATATATGCATGGATTAAAGTTATGTTTCATAGAAGCTCCCCCTTAACTCATGCGTAGCAAATAAACATAAAGATATTCAATAAATGCTCATAAACTAAACACAAATATATGCATAAATACCAATATTAAGCATGCATATATAAACTCACTAAATTTTTCTACCCTTTTGTATCAATTCATCAACAAAGGGGTGAAGACAATCAAACAATAAATATGCATATGCTATACACATTCATGAAAAGGAGAGACGTTAAGTTAGCTCCCCCTGCGTATATGCATTACATAAAGAAAGGATGACTGGACCCTAATCCACATAGAGCATAATATACAATGTATAAGAGGAGATGTTAAGCTCCCCCTACACACGTATATCAGGTAAAGAAGAGAGGTCAAGCTCCTCAATGTGAGATAGACTCAATATGAATCTATATGAAGAGAAGATGTTAAGTTCCCCTTGCATATAGGCAATACATATCAATAAATTTTAAAAGAAAATTTTGATAATACTAAAACAAAATTTTAAAATCTCTTGAGTCAACAAAACAAATTTTGACACCAATTGTAAATTTTGATACGAATTGTTATTCATCGTAAGTTTTTGATACCAATAGAAGGTAAAACATGAAATAAATTTTGATACCAAACAAATACCAAATGAAATCAATGCATTAGCTTGTAAAGATACTAATTAACATTTAGATAAAAGCAAGCTTAGTATAAACAGTCTGTGCTTTAAAAATGTGTAAAGTCATTGTAAATCAAGCACAATAAAAATCATATATATGTGTATATGAAAATATCACTTGAAATTTGGTGCATACATATATAGAAAACACATATGAGTAAACAAAATTGAATTATCTTAAAAATCAAGTGTATAACTCATAACAGTCCACCCTATCATGCACAAGTTTAAATAGATTTTCAATAAGGTACACAAGGCATGTTCGCCCATCCAACCGCCCTTTAATGGTAGGGGTTTTCAAAAATAAGCTTTAAAACTATTTTAACATATTTGAAAACTCTACCAATTGAAGAATATAAACTAATTTATAATAATTTTGAAAACTAGTACAAAATCCTTCAAGTAAGGAATAAAATTAATATATATTCCATAATATATGAAAACTACACAAGAATCGACACTCAAAATATATAAAGCTCATATAGGCTCATGAATCAAAACCATGAGTAAACAAAAGATATACAGAGTGTACAAAAATCATGTAATCAACAAAATTATGGAGATAAGTCAATAAAGCTCAAACGAAAACTAATATGAAAATTGTTTTCACAAAAACATGATATATCATATAAACATACAAGAATCATCAAAACTAGGACATACAATGTACAATCAAACAAATAATTGAGCACATAAGAGAATTAGAGCGTGTAAAGTATGTACCTCAAAAATTTTACATGTATAACACAAGTTTAATAGAATATACATATGAACATGATATAGGTATTTAAATCCATTTGAAAACTTTTTCAAAAATATATGCATAGCTAGGCAACCAATCAACTCATCTATAAGCACAAAATAACATAGGATAGAATCTAGGTCACTACACTAGCATATAAACATTAAAATCATTTAAAATATATTTAAAGTGGAGGAAGAAATGGTTACCAAAAATCGTGTAGCCAATTCATTTCTCCAAATATGAGGTGGTCCTCCTGTTGGCCCAAAAGGTTACACTCTCTATTTGTTTAAGTTTTGATGATAACAAAACACATAGAAGTTATTTGGTACTAATAAGTTATTTAGAATGAGCTTCAAGTTTGTACTAGTCATGATGGTCTTATTAAGCATATTGCAAGGATAATGGCGCTAAAAGGCAAATGACGCAAGAGGACGTTTTCATAAGAGAGAAGGCTCTAGCTCGGCAACACGGTTCAGAGACATCTTCCTATAAAGTTTTTATATTTTTAGATTGTTAAAGAATAGCATATACGTTTGAAGCTCAAATACACACACATAAATTTAATACGTTTGGTTTTTGATTTAATCGGTTTGGATTTCAAGTACATATATCGGGTTTTGGATTTGAACCAGTTTTAGTTCTGCTGATCTACTTGACACCCTTTTATATTTGTTATCATAACTTTTTATTCTTATATTCGAATAACATGATTTAACTTGCATTTCAAAGATAACTTTCAGATCTAAATTTCTTATTCAATAATCATTTTCAGATTCAAATTTTAAAGATGTCAAATATTTGGTTGAACTCTGTTCTTATTCTAAAAATAGCTTACAGTTTCTGTTTTGACACCTGTCAGTGTTTTATTGATAACATTTTAATAAAAAATGATACTGAGTTGATTTTAGCTGAATTAAAATGAAGACTTAAAGATCTACAAATTATTCCTATATATCGAATTCTGATTTCGGACGTTTACAGCCTGAAAAATGTGCTCAAAGTTGACCAATCTGTCAGATTGGCAGTAATGGCTAATTTTCTGGAGGCTGATTTTTAACATATTTTCAAAATGTGTTTAAGTTTAAATAAAACGTGGTTAGCTGTATTAGAGGGTCAATTTCTTTCTCTTATATTCAGGTAAAACTTTTTTATGTTTACTCTTCCTAAATCCTATATAAAGGGGTCATTAGGGTAGAGGTTTTCACAACAACAAATTCAAAGATCAAAAGTTTTGAGTCTCTTGAGAAAGAGCTTTTGTTTAAGTTTTGGGCTATTATTTTCAAAAGTTTTCTGAAAATTTTTGGTTCTTAAAATCTCTCTTCTATTTTTATATCACTTATAAAACTTTGAGCTTCAATCTTATATATTATTCTCTAGGATTTTTGTAAGGGAAAAAGGTTTTTCAAAAGAGGGTTTGTGGTCTTTTGATCACCAAGATATTTTTGTACTTGTGGCTCCACTACCTCTGGACTAGAGGAGTGTGATTGAGGAGTTGGGTGCTCCGGTGTAGTTGTAACTCTTTGTGAAAGTTATAGTGATTGGAAAATCCTTCTGGGTGAAGGCGGGGACGTAGAGCTGGGTACTCGAACCTCGGAACAAATCTCAGTGTTTGCGATTGGTTTACTTGCTTCATTTACTTCCTTTATATTCATTGCTATATTTACTTGCTTCATAATCATTACTATATTGTCGATCAATACTCACACAATAAGATTGCATTGCGCACCTCAAACTCTTATCTAGAGGAATCACGAGGAAAAAGTTAAGAGCCCTTCACGGGGTATTCGACTTCTAATCTTGTTTCGGGTGATCGTTGCATCATAATTTTTAAATTTGTGCATTGATTAGCATTATCACCTATTCACCCCCCTCTAGGTGATTTCACCTCCCACCATACATCCTTGATAGTGATGCATCAAATGGGTATGTCCATCAAGCTCCAGGTACATCCACCACCAAGGCATCAAAACTCTCACATTTTGTGAGAGCCCACACCTACATCAAACATAAGAGGTGGGAATTTTTGTGCCCATATCTTTTTGGGTCCATGAGAATTAGAAATATTGAGAACCCAAACATTGTTATTTGCAAAATTTAAAGAATTTAGTCTATTAAATAAAATTTTGCAAGATGGCCTTTGTAGCCACAATGTGTATATTTGTACACTTTATATCATACATATGATTGTGATGTGTATGAGCATGGAGTGTGTATGATATATGTCGTGTAAGATATGCATGAAAGTATGAAACTTATTTCTTAAGAAAAATAGATTCCAATTTATTGTGTTTAAATGCACATTGGATCAAAGTGGAGCCCAAACAATCAATTCTATTTTTCAAGACATGAATCTCATTTTTATCAAAAGAAGGTGCAACATTATTAACATGAGAGATATGGCAAGAATGAGAATCAAAATTATTTTTCTTTTTAGAAATATTTTCTTTTTCTTTTAAAACAATTTTCTTTTTCAAAGAGTTATTTTCCTTTAAAGTAATCTCCTTTTCTTTTCAATCAAAATAACTTGGTTTTTCAAAACTTCATTTTCTTTTAAAACAATTTCAAATTTATTTTTATATGAATCCTTTTCTTTTGAAACCAAATCATTTTTATTTTTCAAATTTTTGTTTTCCATTTTTAACAAGTCATGATTTTTAAGAAGTTGTTGATAAAATAAAGCAAGCCGTCATATGACATGTCAACATCCTCATCAAGCTCAAATTCAGAATTTACCTCAAAGGGTCATCCCCTTTGACCATATATCACAAATTGGAAGCATCACTTCCATCATCCGAGTCGGTCTCTTTTTCATTTGGTGTTTATTCCACAAGAAAGCAAATAGTGTGTCATAGTACAAAAGCCAACTCAATATTAGAAACCCTAGATAAATAATCATTATTTAGGGTTAGCTTAAGTGCATGGATGGCTTTTGCATTATCCTCAAGATGCTTGCGATTAATAAAATATGAATCCTTAATAGTGGCAAAATAGACTTGAATTCCTAAGGCTTTTAGATACATGGACATCTTAACTTTACAAGTTTGGATGTTAAGAATATCAAACATAGGAGGTGTCATGAAATCTATATGTGTGTGTAAACAAATATTGTGATTAGCTAAATGAGAATCTTTAACTCAAGGTTGTTAAACCCAAATCAAGAGCACCATGCTCTGATACCAAATGTAAGTCACATAGAGGGGGTGAATAGGTGACAAGCTAATCTAATATAAAACAAATGCAGAATTAAAATTATTTATGAAACTAACATAATTATGCTAAACACACCAAGTATAATCAATGAGTGTAGCCGAATTCCCGTTGAAGGGCTCTGGACCATCTCCTTAAGATTTCTCTAGATTGAGAATTGAGGAGCCAATATGGCTCTCTTGGTTGAATACAAGTGTGAGCAAATAATCTCAAGCATATATCAATTAAGCACAAGGAAATATCAAGCATATAATATATATGAACAATAAAGCATGTAAGATGTTTGGACACATATATTGCATAAACATTATTACATTCTGACATATATTTTATAATAAATCATTAGAAACACACTTGTCTTAATGTCATAATCCTTGCAGGATCATAAAGAGAAGATAAACATGGATCCTATCCAAACAAACCCAAAAGTTCAAATCAAACAGGGATCAACTCAAATTCAGAGAATCTTTAGTCTATCTTATCTGAGGATTGGATTTACCAGATAAGATAATACTATAAAATTCAAAAGAAAAATGAATTTTTGAAGACTCTATTGGGTTTGCTAGGGATAAATGGATAGAGAGAAGATCAATGGATGAAATGAAGCAATTTAGATTCGGATTCAGACTGGATACAGTTTAGCATTTTAATCATAACTTTCGCTACCGAATCTCAAATCTGATGATTCAAGATGATCTAGAAATAAGATTTAAAGGGCTACAACTCTTATGTTGATCACTATTTTGAATTCTATCATCTAATAAGCAATATTCAGAAATCAACATGCAAATAAGTTGCAGATCAGAATTCTAGATAAATCAAGTTTGGAGATAACGGGAAGATTGAAATTCAAAAATAGCCAGCTCTTCCTCTATCTCCCTACGCTCTCTCTTATCACTATTTTTTTATAAATACCTGTATTCATTGAGAGAGAGGTAGGAGACCAGAGGGCAAAAAAGCTAGAAAAAGAGAGTTTTGAGCGTTGTAATGCGAGATTGGAGAGGTCAAGAGCTTTGTATTTGATGCTTATTGAATAAAATTCAGAATTCTTCTTCACGATCTTGCGGCGTTCAGTATAAGTTTTTCTTTAATTTTCTCTTTATTTATTTTTTTATGCTATTCTTTTCTTGCATATTTGATTCCATGAAGTCATCTCTTTTCTTTTATTAGCTTCTTTTGTTTTCAGTATCGCTTGGAGGAGGGAGACAATAAGGCGACGACAAGAAATAAGTTCACTAGTTCATCTTTCTCTTCCCTTCGTACCAATCTCTTAATTTCTTTTTTTTACTTTGGTTATTCAAATCTTCGCAAAAAGCTTAGTATTTTTTTCTTCTTTTTTTCTTTTACTTTATTCATATTTTTATTTTGCTTTTGCTTTCTTCTGCAAGATCTTTATTTATTTATTTATTTATTTTAAAAACAAAATTCCAACCTTCATCCAAGGGATTGCTAAACTAGAATGAGATAAAAGTGAGATTTTTAATAACTAAATTTTCAAGAACAAGTCTCTGTGAATTCGATCCTATACTTGCCACTACACACTTTGTTAAAAAGATTCTAGCAAGTTTAGGTTTCATAACTTGTACGTGACTCAACAACGATGAAGTTTTTTATGAACTTCGAAATGTGAACATAAGATATAAAACACAAGTGAGAGAAGATGAGCAATCACACACACGGGAGAGTTGTTTCGAGGTTCGAGCATACTTGCTTTACATATCTGCCTTCAACACTATGAAGGATTTCCACTATAATCGATCCCGTAAGATCACCCAGTGCCGCAACACCTAAAACGAGCTCTCTTAAAAACTTTTGAACCCGCAAGTCCCTCAGTTGTTCCGGCAAGAACAACACACGCAAGCCTACTAGCTTGCCGAGACCGCACCTCATACAACTCTTCCAACCACATGTTGGAACACTTAGTGATCACTTCACTTGATCACCACAAAACACACTTCACCGAGGCCACAACCTCTACAACTCCTAACAATATAAGAATGAAAACTTGTGATCACTTTTCTTGATCACAAAAACAACTCTCATAACAAAGCTCCTATAGGATAGATATGACAATGGATGGCTCAAGCTTTTGTGAGAAAACTAGGATAGATTTGTGAAGGAAAAACTCAAGAAATGCTTTTTAGAAAACACAAGATAATCACTCTTGTAAACACTCTTTTTAATGTAGAATTTAAGCTCTAAAACTTATTGAAAAACCTCTAAGAAGGATAGGAAAAACTGACTCAAAACCCTCTTCAAATCTTATTAAAAACCGGTCAAGAGAACCCTTATTTATAGGGTTCAAAAATATAGCCCTTGGGGTTCAGAACAGGCCTAAAATGGCCTGTCGGTCGACCGCCCGATCGATTTTGACCATTGGGGCTGTCGATCGACCATCCTGCTAAACGCCCCAAGGCAATTAGCCTGTCGATCGACCGCCCGATCAACCGAGCCAGAACCAGAGAGTGAACTTACTGGACGGTCGAGCGATCGATCGACGGGGGCCAGATCCAGAGAGAAGTTCTCTGGATTGGTCGACCCCACGGTCGACCGGCCCAATGGCCAGAACCTTGTGCATATCTCGTGCACATCAGTCGACCGCCCGGTCGACCGAGATCTGGCCCGGACGACCGGTCGGTCGACCGCCAGTGGTCTCGGCTAGGGTTTTAGGGTTTTGAAACTTGGCCTTTTAAATACCCATAAAATCTCATAAAACTCTATAAAATTCACAAAAATAAGTTCATTGAAATACTTTGAAATTCAAATATGTGTGATCAAAAATCAACACATATTACAAACAAGTTGAACTATTTTAATGATATAGAAATTCAGCTTAAAACGAGAAACCGTATTTTTCATAAATCAAACTTTGAAATGAAAAACCGATTTCGCATAAACTTGTTCAAATACAAAAGCATGATATTAAAACTCATTTGAAGTATAGTGTGTATGGATATGATCCAATACACATATAAAATAAAATATCTATGTTTTTGATATTAAGCTCTAAATAAAGTTTTGATAAATATAAAAACTCAAACACATGATATAGAAATATCAAATAAGTTTTTCTAAACATTTAAACCAACAATGTGTATGGATAAAATCCAAACACATATAAAATATGTAAACCTGTTTTGATGAACTCTATTCATGAACCATAAATATATCTACTTTGAAACTCAAAACTAAAATGGTATTTTCGAAAGTCAAGACTATTCTTATGAAAACACATATAAATTCTGTGTGTGTGTGTATAAGCTTGAGCATTATATAACTAATTTATCCTTTATATTTTATCTAAAAACAAAATCTTAACACTTACAAACATGACACAAGTCTTGAAAATCTTCTCTTGAAAAACTTCTTCTCCATCTTGACTTGGTCCAAACTTGATCCATGATCTAGACTCCTCTTTGAGTACTTGATGCGATCTTGAAGCGCGAGCTCTTGATTCAACACGTGCTAGCTTCCAAACTTGACTTTGAATCTTTTGTTGAAGCTAAACACCGGCTAAGATCTTGATCAAATGTCTAAAACTAAATAAGCATAAGATCATTAGTACTATAACTACGTGAGTTAATCATCATCAAAACTAGAGTGATGGGCCTTTCGGCCAACAATCTCCCCCTTTTGGTGATGACAAAACTCATGGAATTATATAAGCATGGATTAAAGAAAGCTTCAAAGAAGATCCCTTTTAAGTCATGTATAGCATAAAACATAAAGATATTCAATGAAGTACATAAATAAAATATTAAACAAATACAAACAAACATATATGTATAAACAAAAAAAATCTAGCATGCATATATAAGCTCTAAATTTTTCTCCCCCTTTTTGTCAATTCATCAACAAAGGGGTAAAGAAAGACAAGAAAGATGTATACGTGATATGAAGAAGAGAGACGTTAAGGTAACTCTTCCTACATACATGCATTACGTGGAGAAGGCATGACTAAATCCTAACCCATATAAGTATAATATACAATGCATAGATAGAGATGTTAGGCTCCCCCTACACATGTGTATCACATAAAGAAGAGAGGTCAAACTCCTCAATATGTAAAATATACTCAATATGACTCTATATATGGAGGAGATGTTAAGATGCCCTTGCATATAGGCAATACATATCAAACAACTTTTGAAAACAATTGAAAGCAAATTTTGATACCAAATTAAAACAAATTTTGAAACTACTTGTAATCAACAAAACAAATTTTGAAAAAACAAATTGTAGTTGACAAAATAAATGTTGATACCACTTGTAGATAACATAATTATCATCTTATAGATCAATATAAAATCATCTTAAGTTAAAGATTTTTTTTGAAATAATAACAAAACACATGCATAAGCTTATAGAAATACCAATTAACATTTAGAATTAAATTAAGCTTAACATAAAATAATTTGTGCTATAAAACATGTATAGCATTGTAAAATAAGTACAATTAAAATCATATATATGCATATATGAAAATAAAATACCACTTGAGAGTTGAATCATACATATATAAGAAAACAAAATATGAGTATAAAAAAATAAATACCATAAAAATCATGTGCATAACTCATATTATCCAACATATCATGCACATGTTTACAGAGATATTCAATAAAGCACACATGGCATGGTCGCCCAACCAACCGCTTTTAAAAGGTAGAAGTTTTCAAAAAATAAGATTTTGAAAATAGTTATAGATTGAAAACACTACCCAGTGACGAATAAATAACTAATTTAAATAGTTTTTAAAAAAACTAGTTAAAGATTCTTCAAACATGAAACCAAATCATATATTTCATGAAATATATATATTATACAAGAGTTGTCACTCAAAATCTATAAAACTCATAAATGTTCAATAAAAGCAAAGTCATGAGTAAACAACAAAAAAGATGAGTGCACAATAATCACATGAATAACATTTTCATGAATAAATCAATAAGGCTCAAAAGCAAAATCATATAAAAAATTTTCTCAAAAACAATATGATATATCATATAATTATGCAATAATCATCAAAACTAGGACATACAATGTACAATCAAATAACAAATGAGTACATAATAGAAATAAAGCATGTATAGCATGTAGCTCAAGAATTGTACATGTATAACACAAGTTTTAATAATATTTTCATATGAACATATGATGTAAACATTTAGATCAATATATGATTTAACCAAAGCATATAAAAAAATGAATCAACAAAAAATAGGCATATCATTTGAAAACATGAATAAAGTTTTTCAAAAATATTTGCATAGTTAGGAAATCAATCAACTCATCTATAAGCACAAAATAATATATGATAGAGTCTAGGTTACTTACACTAGTATATAATCATTAAAAAAATTACAAAAGTGGATTATGAAATGGTTACCAATATGATATAGCCAATCTATTTCTCTAAAATAAGGTGGTCCTCCCACCAAAATTCTTTAATAGCGATGCATCCATTGATTTGTCCTTCAAACTTCAAATGCATGCACCATCAAGGCACCGATCCTTTCATGTTTTGTGAAAGCCCACACCTTCAAAATATGAGGTGGAGATTTTGGTACCCATATATTTTTGGGCCCATATGAGTTAGTGACAATTGGAACCTAAATATTTTTATTTGCAAAATTGAAAGAATTTAATCTATCAAAATAAAATTTTGCAAGATAGCTTTTGCGGCCACAATGTGTACATGTGTACACTCTAGCATACATGTGAGCAAAAGTGTGATCATAATATGCATGTGTATGCCATGGAGTGTGAGCATGAATATGTGAAGACTGTTTCTTACAAAACATAGATTTCAGTCTATTATAGCTAAATGCACAATTGCTTAAATTTGAGCTCAAACAATCAATTCACTTTTTCAAAACATGAATCTCATATTTATTAAAAGAGGATGCAACATTATTAACATGAGAGATGGCAAGAATGAGAATCAAAATTATTTTTAAAATTATTAAAAAAATAGACAAATCCTCTTTTTCTTTTAAAACAAAATTCTTTTCTTTTGAAATGGAATCAATTTCATTTTTCAATGAATTGTTTCCTTCAAAAATAAAATCTAATTTTGAAGACAAGGAAACATTCTCCTTTTTCAAAAATCCATTTTCTTCAATAAAGTATTATATTCTTTCAAAATTAAATCTTTTTCTTTCTTTATTAAATGATACTTTTTAAGAAGCATCTTGCAAAACAATGCAAGATCATCATAAGGCATCTATTCATTATTGTCAAACTTGAAATCAGATTTTACCTCAAGAGGGTCATCCCGTTGAACCATATAACACATGTTGTAAGTAGTACTTCCTTCATCCGAGTCACTCTCCTTATTAATTTGTGTTTTTTCCTGAGAGTGATAAGAGTGTTTCATGCTACAAAACTGTATCAAAATTAAAAACTCTAGATAAATAATCATCATTTAGGGTTGACTTTAATGCCTGGATGGTTTTTGCATTAGCCTCAAGATACTTGCCATTAACAAAGTAAGAATTTTTAATAGTGGCAAGATTAGACATGAATACCTAAAAACTTAAGATACATAGACATCTTAACATTTCAAGTTTGGATTTTAAGAATATCAAACATGGGAGGTGTAATGAAATTCATGTATGTATATGAAAATATTGTGATTAGCAAAATAAGGATCTTTAATTCCAGGTTGTTGACCCAAATCAAGAGAACCAAGCTCTGATACCAATTGTAGGTCACCTAGAGGGGTTGATAGGTGACTAGCTAATATAATGCAAAACTAATGCGGAATTAAAAACTATTATGCAAACTAAAAACTACTAGGCAAATGCATAATGCGTAACCAAAGAGTGAAATTGAATTCCCAGTGAAGGGCTCTGGACTTTCTCCTCAAGTTTCCTCTAGGCTAATAGTTGAGGTGCTACTATATCTCTCTTGGTTGAGTACTAGTATGAGCACAAACATAATATCAAGCATGTAAAGATAGACAAGAAGTAAGAGCATGCAAGATACTAAACAATCCCAAGCAAGTATACCAATTAAGCACAAGCAATATCAAGTATGTAATAGATGACCATAAATATAAAAGCATACATGATATATAAACACAAGTGAGTTGAGAGAGAGATGAGTAATCGCAAACACGAGAGAATTATTTCGAGTTTCGAGCCACTTGCTCTACGTCTCCGCCTTCACCGTAATGAAGAATTTTCACTATAACGATCTCGCAAGATCACTCGGTGCCGCAGCACCTACAATGGACTCTCTCATGAACTCTTAGAATCGCAAGTCCCTCACTTGTTCCAGCAAGAACAATACACGCGAACCACAAGCTCATCAAGGTCGCAACCTCTACAACTCCTCAAATACAAGGGGTGGAACACTTGGTGATCTTCTTCTCTTGATCACCAAAACACTCACAAACAAGGATCCTAGAGGATGAATATAGCAATTGAAAGCTCAAGTTTGTGTGAGAAAAACAAGATAGATGTGGAGGTGGAAAACTCAGGGAAAAGCTTTTGAAAACTCAAGAAATCACTCTTGAAAAACTCTATTTATATATGAAAATGAAGCTCTAAAACTTAAAGAGACGCTGTAAAAGTGCTCTTGAAAACACTCTAAAAAATCTTACCCAAAATCTGGCCAAAAGTCTCCTTTTATAGGGTCAAAAACTAGTCATTGGACCAGATTGATCTATCAGTTGACCAGCCGGTCGATCGGTCCACAGTCATAAAAACAATTGTTGGGGTTTCCAGTCGACCGCACCCCGGCCACTTTGCCCTGTCAAATGACCGCCTTGTCGACCGACCAAACTAAGAGTGGGTTTGATCTAGTCGGTCGACCGTGCGGTCGACCAGCCCATAGGCAAAGGCCTTGTGCATGTTCTTATGCATATCAGTCGACCAACCGGTCAATCAAACCACCAGTCGATCGAACCCTGGTTCGGTCGACCGGTCAGTCGATCGCCAGCAACCCAAATGAGGGTTTATAGGAAATGAAACATGAACCTTAAAATACCTATAAAATCCCATAAAACTCTATAAATTTCACAAAAATAAGTTCATATAAATACTTTGAATTACAAATATGTGTGATAAAAAAACAAAATATATTACTAATAATTTGAACTATTTTTGAGGTATAGAAATTTAGGCTTAAACTAAAACTGGTATTTTTCAAAAACAAACTTTCCAAATGAAAAACTGATTTTTCTAAAACTTATATAAATAACAAAAAGATATTTAAACACTTTTTAAGCATTGTGTGTATGGATAGAATCCACTACACATATCAATGATATACATTTGTTTTTGACAATAAATCCCAAACTAAGTTTCGATAAAAACAAAATTAAAACCATGAACTAGAAACATCAAAAAACATTTTTAGACAATTTGAAGCAATGATGTATATTGATAAAATTTAATACACATATAAGTCATGTAAACTTATTTGATGAAATCTATTCATGAAATATAAAGACGTATTATTTGAATCTCAAGACCAAAACTGAAACTAAAACTATTTTTTATAAAAAAAAATGTAAATTTGTGTGTGTGTGTGTATGATCTTGAGCAATCCACAACTAATTTATCCTTTATATTTTATATAAAATAAAATCTTAGACTTACAAACTAGGCTCAAATCTTCTCTTCATCTTGACTTGATCCAAACTTGATCCATAAGCTAGACTCCTTTTTGAGTACTTGATGCAATCTTAAAGTGCGAGCTATTGAATCAATACGTGCTAGCTTCAAAACTTGACTTTGAATCTTTCGTTGAAGCTAAAAATCGACTAAGATCTTAATAAATATCTGAAACTTATTAAATACAAGATCATTAGTACTATAACTACATGAGTTAATCATCATCAAAACTAGAGTGATGATCTTTTGGGCCAACAGAAGTACCGAACCTGGGCAAAAAAGTGATACTTGTCCTGCTTTGTCCATTCAGTGGGTAATTGTCCCGTGACTAGATAATTGACAATATCCACATACCAAAATTCTTTCAGAATGGTGAGAATGTGCTCATCTGGGAAATCCTCATTGATCGGGGTTTATTTTACAGGTGCGTTAGGAATTCTTGGCAAGTGGTCAGCTACCATATTTTTCACGCCTTTCTTGTCATGATTTACAGATCGAATTCTTGATGCAGATAGATCCACCGAATAAGTCAGGCTTTAGGTTCCTTATTGGTCATGAGGTGCTTCAACGCAGAGTGATCCGTGAAAATTATAGTCTTGTTTTCCAGTAAGTAGGGACGAAACTTCTTTAACACGAAGATAATGACTAACAATTCTTTCTCGGGCGTTATGTAGTTCTGTTGGGCGTTATTCAAGGTCCTACTCGAGTAATAAATCATGTGTTGCCTATTGTTGATGCGTTGTCCTAGGACAGTGCCGATAGCAAAATCAGAGGCATCGCACATGATTTCAAATGGCTGCGTCCAATCTGGTGCTGAAATGATGGGTGCAGAGACGAGTTCTTTCTTTAGTGTTTCCTATAAGAAAAAACACTCATTGTTAAAGTTGAGGGGCACGTCCTTAGTAAGCAAATTGGTCAAAGGTCTAGCAATCTTGCTAAAGTCCTTGATGAACCATCAGTAAAATCCTGTGTGTCCTAAGAAAGAACGAATGTCTCTTTCGCACTTGGGGACAGGAAGTTTAGCCATGAGTTTGATCTTCTCCTTGTTAACTTCAATCCCCCATCTTAAAATTTCATGGCCAAGGACAATCCCTTGTCTCACCATGAAATGACACTCCTCCCAGTTTAGAGTTAGATTCTTCTCCTTACATTTCTGAACAACCAACTCTAGGTGATGAAAATACTGATCAAAAGAATCTCCATAAATGGAGAAATCATCCATGAAGACTTCTAAAAATCTTTCTACCATATCGGAAAAGAGACTTAGCATGCACCGTTGAAATATAGCCGAAGCGTTGCATAATCCAAAGGGATATATCTGTAGGCAAAAGTTCCAAATGGGCAAGTGGATATCATCTCCTCTTGATCCTCTAAAGCAATAGGGATCTGATTATATCTTGGTACCCATCCAAGAAGCAGTAGTACTCATGGCCAGCCAAATGTTCCAACATTTGATCGATGAACGGGAAGGGAAAGTAGTCTTTACAAGTGGTAGTGTACAATTTCTGATAATCAATGCAAACACGAATTTTTGTTGGTAATCGTGTTTGCACTAATTCCTTATTTTCGTTCTCTACCACTATAAAGTCAGCTTTCTTTGGGACAACATGAATAGAGCTTACCCATTGGCTATCGGATATGGGATAAATGATCTCATTGTCCAAAAATTTAATAATTTCTATTTTCACGGCATCTTGCACAAAAGGGTTAATCCTACGCTATAGATCCCTTTTGGCAGTCGCGTTATCATTCAAATGTATACAGTGTTGCACAATTGATGAACTTATCCCCTTGATGTCACTTATAGTCCATTCAATTGCTTACTTTTCTTTCCTCAAAATAGACATTAAGCTTTCTTTCTGTTCCCCAGTCAATGGGATGCAATTATGACCGGAGAGTACCTTTTTCACCTAATTATGCATACTAAAGATGTTTCAGTAAATCTTTCAATTCTAAGAAAGGGAAAGTCTAACTTGAGGGGTTTGAAAATTCAGTTTCAGGAGTTGACAAAATGGGGTTCGAGGCCTAATCCACAACAGAATTAACGATTTCATCTAGATTAAAATCTTCCAACTCAAATTCATTTTTGAGCTCCTCATGCTCACTTGTCAAGTTTTCAATGTAGTTAACCTCGAAAGTTTGATCTTCCAAATCTCTGGGTTATTTTTTTAAGTTGAAAACATTTACCTCCTTTGTCATATTTCCAAATGCCAATCTCATAGATCCATTCCTGTAATTGATTATTGCATTGGTAGTGAAAAGGAATGGTCGTCCTAAAATGACAGGAGTCTGAGCTCTAGGGTTTAACACGGGTTGAGTTTCAAGTACAATAAAGTCAACATTGTTTATGAAATCTCCGACCCAAATGAGGACATTCGTGATTTCTCCTTGGAAACTTTCACGGATCGATCAGCAAGCTGAATCGTAACTTAGGTTGGGCGCAGTTCTCCCAACCAAAGTTACTGATACACAGAGAGAGGAAGCAGGTTAATGCTCGCTCTCAGGTCAAGAAGTGCCAGACTAATCTCTATCTGTCCTATTGTACAAACAATGTGGGGCATCCGGGGTCCTTGTACTTGACCAGGATAGGACTAGACAGGAGTTCATTGATATTAGTCGCTAAAAATACTTTCTTCGGCACATTGGTCTTCCTCTTCTTTATGTACATATCCTTGAGAAATCTAGCATAGACAGGGACTTGCAAGATAACATCTAGAAGAGAAACATTCAACTTGATCTGGTTGAACTTTCTTGGATCTTCTCTATGTGCATACTCTTGTTATTATTCCTAAGCCTATTTGGGAACAGTGCTATAGGCTTATGGACTTTTTCAGATGTGTTGTCCTTATTTGAGTCACATGGACTTAAGCTAGCAAGTAGAGAGGCAGAAGTAGAACTAGATGGGGTTGGAGTTGCTGGTTGTAAAACTTGATTATCCACTTTCTTTCCAGACCTGAGTGTGTGGACAACATTACACTAGTTAGTTTCAGCTTCAAAAATCTGACTAGAGTTCTTTGGGTTGGCTCGCGGTTGACTAGGCAAAGTATCCTTAGATCTCTCATTCAGGGAACTAGCTAGATGATTTATTTGAACTTCTAGTTGAGAAATTGCATGTCCATGGTTGTTCAGCATTGTTCGGTGTTTTACATGAAGGCAGTGTGGGTACTTAAAAAGTTCTCCATACTCTTCTCAAATTCACTGAGTCTTGTTTCGGTGGGTTGGTTTTGAAAAGAGGAGGATGCTTGATTGGGATGGAAGTGCTGCTGATAGTGCTGGTGATGACCATTTTTTGAAAAGTTCGATCTCATGGGATTATTCTGTCCCCAGGAGAGTTTGGATGACTTCTCTATATAGGATTATACATTTGTGAGTAGGGTTATTTTGTGGCCTTGTGTAGGCCGCATTCAGATATTCCAGTGGTGCTTGGTAAGCTTGGAATATTGGGTACTCTTCAAAAACTTGATTTGATACTTAGCATTATGTGCAACCCGGATTGTGAATTTGTGGTGGGTTGATTTGATTGGCTATGGCTTGCTCTTTGGTCTCCAATGCTTTAGTTCTCCTCATAAGTGTGGTAATCTTTACTTCTGAAGCAACAGACTATTATATAGTTAAGAGTCAACCCCTAGAAGCTATGGATTGTAAGTTCCTAGATTTTTTGGGGCTTGGCTCCCACTGGATGGTTTTCTCGGCTAGATCTTCAAAGAGGTCTCATCTTTGATTTTTGTCTTTCTGCTAGAACCCCTTGGCACATGGTTTCCAACAATATTTTCATTTGATAATCTAATCTACCATAGAGAACTTGGCATTGCCGCCATTTCTCTATACCGTGGTGAGGGCATTGTGCCAGGAGATCTTTGAATCGTTCAAAGTATCTCCAAAAAGGCTCGCTGGATTCTTGTTTGAATTGCATGAGGTTCTTTATGATCAAGCGTGGTTTGTGAATTAGATAGAATTTCTTCAAGAAGACCTTGACAAAATCCTCCCAAGTGGTAACCGAGTCTACAGCCAAGCTGTACAGTTATTTCTTTACTAGGTCCTTTAGGGAAAAATGAATGAATTGTAGCCTGATGGCGTCATCTTCTAGCTGAGGAATACGCATCATTAAGCAAACTTCTTCGAACTCCCTAATGAAGAAGTATGTATCTTCAGATTTCGTACCGTGGAATTTAGAAAGAGTGTTTATGAACTGTGGTTTTAACTTTAAATTATTTCCATTTACTTCTGGGAGTTTTATGTAAGAAAGTAGTGATGTCCAGATGGGGTAAAATTTGTCCTGTACTGAGGCCGTCACTAGGATCTGAGGTAGTGGTAGAGAGGTGTTCCTAATGAGTCTAGTTGTGGATGGATCTCTCAACCACTCTTGCATGCAGTATACCACAAACAACGTCCAACCAACAATACACTCGAAAAGAATAAAAAACAAACAAAATAAGGAAAAACAATCACCAAGCCTAGTTTAAGGTTCTTGGACCTAGACGACTCCTAACTGGTTGACTACGGGGGAGGTTGTTGCAAGAATCAGACCACCAGCTAATCAGTAAGGAAAGGGTAAAACTCAGTGGGAGGCATCCGTGCGTGAGCCTCAGGCCCTAATTATGCCAAACCATGGAGTTTTCGAGGCTTAACCTCTCAATCCTCTTACCTTAGACACTGATTTTATAAGAGTATGATTCTTTACAATTCTCACCCTCAGTTAATCTCTTAATAAGTTTGAGATGTCTCTAGGGGCCAGCATCTATCAAATTTTAGTTAGGCTTGGGATTGTGAGTGAGATGGAGAATTGTTTTGGGCCAAGGAAGGGTACTGACATCACCACCTTATCTTTTTATTGGAATTTGCCCTCAGAGTCAATTTTTCTGCTTGTGTACAATATACAACAAGATAAACTCAAAGCGATAAATCACCAAAGTTGTTATTCATATTCTAAATGATATGCATATACCTTTTCTCCAGCTATCTTCAACAGAAATTTAAATGAATTGAAATAGACACATGCCCTAAATGCAAGAGACTACTTCGATTAAGGGTCTGTTTGGTTGTCATAATTGGTCGTAATTCGTAAGTTGTAATTGGTAAAGTCCTTTACATTTGTAAATTGAGTTACATACATGTAAGTTTTATGGTGTTTGGCTGGTAATATAAAGTTGTAAGTGCAAAAGTGTATTGTGCTTTACGGTGTTTGGTTGTCGTAATGTGTAAGTCGTAAGTGAAAAAGTTGATCACAAAATTAACTATTTGGTGATTTAAAAAGTTTTAATATTGTAAATAAATATTAAAAATGCTAAATATTAAAAAATTTTAATATTAACATAAAAAATAATACAAATTTGCATGACCACAAAATTAATTGTAACTGGGCTGTAAGTGAGTGGTAATTGAGTTGCAAGTGAGGGGTAATTGGGTTGTGTAAGTCTTTTACGAATTACGGTTCAAACAAACGTCATAGTTGTAACTGGATTGTAAGTCATTTACGAATTACGGACTTTTACGCGAAACAAACGGCCCCTAAATTGACAATAAATAAATTTCTGCTGAATTATTACAAGTGTATGGTGAAGCATACAAGTGAACAAAAAATTTAGAAAGCAATTTGTGTGATTTTTGACAACCCTGCAGAAGAGCTTTTGTTAGTACTTCAATCGGAAAATTCACTTTTACATGATTTTTTCGAGGGCAAATGAATTCTTCATACAACATCTTTGACCACCGATCTTGCTTCCCGTTATAATTAGCTCCTTGGCAACTTCTCCTGCACACAAAAATAAAGAAAAAATTTTAGTGTTGAACAATAAGGTCGTTCCCTCCCCGGTAACGGCGTCAAAATTTGTTCGCTCAAAAGCATACACAAGAATAAGTGAAAGCGTGATGGTCGATGTTAGAGCTTTAGTAATTCTACCATAATAGCGAAGTGGCTCTATGGGTCATATCCACAAAGAGAAAGAGCGATGAAATCTTGAATGTAGCTTCTTTATTTTATTCGTTTTAAAGTTTTTCTTCATTTTAGGAATGAATAGAATGAAAAATAAGAAAGAGTATAGAAATGGTTTGAAATATTTTGATGTTGGAAAGATGTTTTGTCATTAAGATGAAAAATGCATGGCTAACCTTCTACTGAGTGTTCCCACTAACCTCTACCTTCTTGATAACATAACCTCACGATGGATCATAGGCAATCACAATACTTGTGTGAAAGAAATTTTCATATGATAATTTGTCGGCCCAAAGGCCAATCGCTCTAGTTTTGATGATGATTAACTCATGTAGTTATAATTTACTAATGATTTTGTGTTTATATAGTTTCAGTTATTGATCAAAATCTTAGTAGGTATTTGGCTTCAACAAAGGAGTTTTGGAACTAACACGTCTAAATTCAAGAGCTCGCGCGTCAAGATCGCATCTAGCACTCGATTGTAGTCTAGCTCTTTGGATCGTGTTTGGATCAAGTCGAATTGGAGATGGAATTCTACAAGAAGACCTCGGTTTGTTTAGTTTAATATTATGTTTAGATCTTGTATAAAGATAGATAGTGTTGATATGCTCAAGTACACACACACACATAAAAGCTTCAATATGTTTGGTTTTTGGTTTAACTGGGTTTTGGTTTTCAAGTTAACATACATATGGTTTTCATGAATAGATAGAATCAAAACAAGTTTATATGGCTTAATGTATATTAGATTTTATCTATATACATATATGCTTTATATACTTAAAAAATTTATTTTGATGATCCTATTCATGTGTCTAGAGTTTTGTAATTAACAAAACCTATTTTTAGATTTCATGTCAAAAACATAGATATATCATTTACATGTATATTGGATTTTATCCACATGGAATATGCTTCAAATTTGTTTCAATATCATTTTTTTTGTATTTATACAAGTTTGGAAAAATTGGATTTCCATTTCAAAGTTTGGCTTTTGAAAAATACCGATTTTGGTTTAAGCCTAATTTCTATATCAAAAAAATAGTTCAATAGTTTGAATATGTGTTGATTTTTGATCACACACATTTGTTATTCAAAGATCTTAGAAGAACATATTTTTGTGAAATTTATGTATATTTATGCGATTTAATTGGTATTAAATTAACCAAGTTTTCAGACCTGAAATCCCAGCCTGACTCAGCTGGCAGTCGACTGGACGGTCAACGGGACCAGGAGTCGGTCGACCGGATCGGTCGATCAATGTGCACGAGAACGTGCACATGGCCAACCTAAAAGGCTGGTCGACCGACTGAAAGCACCCAACTCTCGGGTGCTGGCGGTCAACCGGAGGCTCAACGGTCAGAAAAATAACCGTTAGCCGGTCAACCGGGCCGTCAACCAGAAGGTCATTTTGGACCTTTCCAGCCTCCAATGGGCAAATTTTTGAGAGGGCTATAAATACTCATTTCTTGTGCTGGTTTCTACAAGAATTTCAAGAGCAATTTGTTTCATCTTTACAAGTATTTTAGCAACAAGTTTTTCAAGAGTTTTTGTATTAAAAAGATTTATCTTTATTTGTTTTCAAGGGTTGGAAAAATCAAAGAAAAGAGTCTTTGGGAAATTGGTTTTGTTCTTCATTTCTATTTTATCCTAGAAGTTTTCCCAAGTTTGTGATTAGTTTTCCAAACATCTTATTTTCTCACACTTGAGCTATCATATCTATCCTATCTATAGGATCTTTGTTTTTTGTGAAAAATTGGTTTATGATTTATTGAGACCACTAAGTGTTATAATCTTCTTTGCTTTGGTTTGTGCCTATCCCTCTAAGTGTAGAGGGGGTTGTGTTTTGGGTTTGTGGCTATCCATCTAGTGTAAGAGGTGATTGTGGTGGAGTGTTGGATTAGTGCTTTATCCCTCTTGTGTGAGGAGATTGTTATTTGGCTTTGTGCCCATCACTCATTGTGTAGAGGTGATTATTGTTTTGACTTTGAGCCTTGCCTCTTGTGTAGAGGTGGTTGTATTGGAGAGAGGAGTTGTATACTCCTAATTTGTATTTGTCAAATTCTCAGTGAAGGTTCCCTGTGTGGGAGGTCTTATGTGGACATATAGTGGAAATCCTTCTATGTGAAGGCGGGGACGTAGACCAGTGGCTCGAACCTCGAAACATATCTTGTTAATTGTGATTGATCCATTATCTCTAATTCTTTCTCTTATACCTTGCATTGTTCCATATTGTTCATATCATACATATATGCTTGGTATTATTTGTGTGCCCATACTTGTGTTGAACCAAGAGAGCTTCATATAGCACCTCAACTCTTATTTAGAAGAATCAAGAGGAGTTAGTCCAGAGCCCTTCACCGGAAATTCGGTTACACTCTTTGATTACACATAGTGTGTTGCATTTAGTTTTAAATTTCATATCATTTCATTAGATTAGCTAATACACCTATTCTCCCCCTCTAGGTGTATTTTCAATTGGTATCAGAGCCTTCGTTCCTGATATTAGGTTTAACCACCTAGGAGTGAGATCTTGGTTAGCTAATCTAGTATTTGCATCTGTGCACATATTTGTTTACACACACTCATAGATTTCATGACCCCTCCCATGTATGATATTTCCAACATTAACATGTGAAAATATAAAATGAGTATGTACCTTAGAACCTTAGGAATGTATGTTTACCTTGCCACTACCAAGAAATCCTATCTTGGTAATGACAAGTACAGAGGCCAATGTACAAGCCCTAGATGCACTAAAGCATACTCTTAATAAAGAATATTTATCTATTGTTTCTCATTGTGATTTTGCTTTTACAGTGTGGAACACATTGACTTCTCCCAAGGTACAAACGACACATAATTTGGAGAAGGAGTCGAGTGGAGATGAGTCCGACGATACTTACTACATGGTCCAAGGGAATGACTCCCTTAAGGTACATTAGGAAACTCATCTAGATGATAATGCTAGTTCTTCTGGTGATGACTATATGGATGCTGATGCCTTACATGAAGAACTATCTATATTTTGTGAAAACTTGCTAGAAAAGTATAAACTTTTAAAAAAGAAAAGTTTTGCATTAAAAGAAGAAAATAAAAGTTTGTTTTCTAAACTTGATATTGTTTTGAAAGAGAGGGATGAGATTTCAATTGAAAGGAACTCATTGAAATCCCAACTTGACCTTACCCTAAATGAAAATAAAATTTTAAAAGGTAAAAATGATTGTAATGATGTTAAGAGAAATGAGGTTTTGTCTTCAAATCTTAAAATTATTTTAAAAGAGAATGATTTTTTGAAAAACAAAATTATTTCAATTTCAAAAGAATTGGATTTAATTTCAAAGGAAAACTCTTCTTTGAAAAATAATTTTGATGCTCATGTTTGTCATGTTCCTATTGCTTCTTCTTCTATTGATAAACATGTTGGTTGCTCCACTTTGTCTTCAAGTATTAAAATGATATATGTATGTTGAAGAAAAGTGTAGATTGTTTGGGTTCCACTTTGAGCCAATGTGCTATGGATCGCAAGAAATTAGAATCCATATTTCACAAGAAACATGCACAACATATACATGTACACCATTCACGGCATACACATGCTTCTCATGCTCACACACATGACACTATGTATGCTCATGTGTACACTTGTACACATTGTGGACGTAAGGGCCACCTTGTAAAATTTTGCTATGATAGAATTAATGGTTCAAATTTTGTAAATAAATTTATTTGGGTTAGGAAAGGTGCTAACCCCTATGGACCCAATAAGGTATGGGTACGAAAAGTCGCTCCTATTTTATTTGATGTAGGTGTGGGCTCTCGCTTGACGTGAGAGTAATGGTGCCTTGATGGTGGATGCGTTTCGAGCTAAATGGTGACACTTTTGGATGCATCACTTTCAAGGAAGTTTGGTGGAAGAACCACCATGGTTTGGAGACCTAGAGATAAACCCTATTGGTTTTGTTAACTATCTCTAACTCCAAATTAGTTTACAAGCCTTCATTGATTGACTTTTAGCATGTTTTAGATTTTTATGTTCATTATATTAAATGCATTGTTAATTGACATGTGATATACATAGATAGTCTTTTGAGATACACCCATATTTATATGAATTTATATCTTTTGTATTCTCACTATAGTTTAGCTATTGTGTATACCCTAGTTCTAAAACATGTGTATTTAACTTAATGATCATGTTTGTTTATGATTTTGCACTTCATGCTTTGATTACATGTTTAGATGTAGTTTTCATTAAACTTGTGTTTATACTTGTACAACTAGTGAGCCGCATTTGATTATTTTATGTTTGTGCTATGTTGCTCATTTGTACTTATTAGATGTACTTGTATAGCCTAGTTATGATGATTCTTGCCTTTTAACTTGTATTCCCTATGTTTGTACATGTTTTTTATTAATATGTGCTTAGCTTCACGTATATGTTAATTTTGTCTAAAACTATTAAATATACATGTATACCCTCGGGTCACTTGCCTTCAAGCAAATTTTATAGACTCGTTTATGTTTGAGATATGTATGTATACTTTTAGTTTCAACAACACATACATATACATTGAAGCCTGTTTAGTTTTGATGATTTTCATATTTTTGATTAAGGAATTTCATATGAGCTTGAATGACCTATTTTCATGATTTTGTTGATTACATGATTCTTACACTCTATGCTTTGATGTTTACACATGACTTTATTTTCATGAGGTTTATATGTGCTTTATAGACTTTGAGTATCAATTGTTGTGTGATTTTCATATTTTTATGGATATATTCTAGTTTATTCCTTACTTGAAGGACTTCGTACTAGTTTACAAGATTATCATAAAACTAGTTGCGTAATTCTTCATTTTAGTAGAGTTTTCAAATTATATTAAAATTACTCTCAAATCTTATTTTTGAAAACCCCTACCAACACAAGGGCGGCTGGATGGGAGACCATTCCTTGTATGCTCTTATTGAAAATTTATTTAAACTTGTGCATGAATAGGATGGTAGGTATGAGTTATACTCATGATACATTTTATCTTTATATACTCATATGTGTTTCTTATATATGTATGCTTCATATTTCAATTAGTATCAATTTTAATTGGTATTTTCATTTTCATACATATATATGATTTAATTGTGCTTGTCTTAAAATATCTTTTCATTTAATAAAGCACAAATTATGTTTATGCTAAACTTGATTTAGTCTTTAATGTCAATTATTTTTTAATTGGTATCTTATATAAGTTTATGCATTGTTTTTATTAGTATTTCATAAAGGGAAGAAAAATTCATGTTTTATCTTTCAATCGGTTTTATTTCAATTGGTATCTTACTCCCACCTTCATGATGAAAAATATTTTATTTTGGTATATGCTAATATTTTCAATATTGGTATCAACAATTTTAAATTGATATTATTCTCAATATGGTATCCTTATTGCAAAATGAGTTGTGTTTACCAAAAATGTTGTTTTTACTTTCAATTGGTATCAAAATTTTACAATATATATTTTTAATTGGTATCAAACTTTACAAAATATTTTCAATTGGTATCAAAACTTACCATGCTTCATTTTCAATTGGTATCAAAAATCTTCTATTGGTATCTTAAATTTCTGTTTATTTTCAAGTGGTACCAACATTTATTTTTGTCAATTACAATTTTCAATTGGTATCTACTATTTGATTTCATTGATATCAAAATTTATTTTGTTGATTTCAAGAAATTCAAAATTTTGTTTTAATAGTGATTTCAAAAAATTTTGATATGTATTGCTTATATGCAAGGGGAGCTTAACATCTCCTCTATATATAAATTCATGTTGAGTGTATCTCACATTGAGGAGTTTTGACCTCTCTTCTTTATGTAATACACGTGTGTAGCGGGGCTTCACATCTCCACTTATACATTGTATATTATACTTTATATGGTTAGGGTCCAGTCATCTCTTTTCATGTAATGCATGTATATAGGAGGAGTTAACTTTACGTCTCTCCTCTTCATGAATGTATATCGCATATATATCTTTATTGCTTGTCCTTCGCCCCTTTGTTGATGAATTGACAAAAAAGGGGAGAAGAATTTGGAGAGCTTATTTATGCATGTTTATTTCATTTTCTTATTTATGCAAAAAGAGAGAGAAGAATTGTTATGCATATATATTTGTGTTTGGTTTATGCACTTCATTGAATATCTTTATTGTTTATTGCTATGCATGTGTTAAGGGGGAGCTTCGATGAAACTTAACTTTAATCCATGTATATATAACTCTATGGTTTATGCACTTCATTGAATATCTTTATTATTTATTACTATGCATGAGTTAAGGGGGAGCTTCTATGAAGCTTAACTTTAATCCATACATGTATAACTCCATGATTTTGTTGGTCCAAAAGGTTACACTCTCCATTTATTGAGTTTTGATGATGACAAACCAAATTAGTGCTATTTGGTACTAATGAGTTTTGTTTAAGATAAGTTTCAGGTTAGTACCATATTTGGAGGCCATTGCTTAGCTATTGCAACAACTTCTAGGTATCATGAAGCAAAGAAGGCATATTGCATATCAAGGAAGGAACATAGAAGAAGGGGCTCTAGCAAGGCATAGCATGGCTCAAGACTTGAAGATTGCTCAACAAGATTGTTTTTTAGTTTTATAGGTATAGAGTTTTGTTAAAGAATAGTGAATAGGTTTGAAGCTCTAACACACACGTTTTGCGCACATCCTATTTCTAAGTTTATTTCATATAAATTATAAAAAAATAGTTTGATACAAATCCTCTGCCTATATATCCATGCTTATGTTTTAAACTAATTACTATTTAAAACATCTTCTGATAAAATTTTTATCTTCTCTAAATTTGTCTGAAAAATGATTTTTGGCCTGAGCCGGTCGACCGCACCAGTCGACCGTGCCTGTGTCAGTCTTGTCCGGTCGACCGGACAAGTCGACCGTAGTTCTGGCAATGCACGTATCAGTGTGCATGTCTCACGGTCGACCGGGACGGTCGACCGGGACGAGCCTGACTGTATGTCCTTAGTCTCTGTTTGTTTCGGTCGACCGAGCCGGTCGACCGTAGCCGGCAACGGTCGTTTTCTTTGAACTTGCGGTCGATCGGACTAGCCGTTGAACAGTAAACGGCTATTTTCTGGGCTGTTTTAAATTTTGTCTTTTTGTGTTTAAAATTAGTTTAAGGGATATATTTCAAACCTAATACTCTCTGATTAATCCTAATTATGTTTTATCCCTAAACCCTAGCCCTCTCCTATAAATAGGGGTGTATGGGGAGAGATTGTTTACAACAATTATTACAAGAAAAATTCAAAGTTTAAGGCATTCAAAAGAGCTTTGTTTCTTGGTTTTTGTGCTGAAATTCTCTCTCATTTTCTGAAGTGTTTTTGAATACTCTCTGATTTAATTTTCTTTCTTCACTTACAACAAGAGCTTCATTCCTACTCATTGTTCTCTAAGGACCTTTTGTAAGGGAAGAGACTTTAAAAGAGAGAGTTTGTGGTCTTTTGACTACTCAGAAATTGCTTGTAATTGAGATTGTGGAGTTGGGTACTCTGGTGTAATTGTGATTTCTTTGTGATAGTGGAAGTAGCTAGAATCCTTCTGGGGAAGGCAGGGAGTAGAGCTGGGTGCTCGAACCTCGATAACATATCCTTGTGTTTGCGATTGGTTTACATTCTTGCACTCCTTTACTTTACTTTACTTGCACTTATTTCTTGCTTATCATCATCATTGCTATATTTACTTGCTTTCATTCATCTTGTGAATCTTGTTGGGTGATTGTTACTTCTTAATTTTTAATTTGTCCATTGATTAGCATTATCACCTATTCACCCCCCCTCTAGGTGATTTTCAATTGGTATCAGAGCTTGGACTCTAGGTTTTGGCTTAACATCCATAGAGAGATCCTTAAAATTTGCTAATCAATATTTTCATTCATACATTCATACACTAGTAAACATGGCCGATAACATTAAAACCCCTCCTAAATTTGATGGACTTAATTTCCCTTTTTGGAAGGTTAGGATGACTATATTTTTGCAATCTTTGGGTAGCTTAGTGGCCAAGTCCTTGACCAAACCCTATGTAGCACCCGATAGTGATTAGAGCACTTGGACCGACTTCAACTTTAGAGAATATGAGGCTAACTCCAAGCCCAAAACTCCATATTAACCGCCTTGAATGAGGATGACCTTACACGGGTAATTCATTGCCAATCCGCCTATGAGATTTGGCAACATTTATTGTCACACACAAGGGACTTCACAAGTCAGGAGAGCTAAGATAGATCTCTTGAGGTCCCAATATGAGTCATTTAAAATGTTTGATGATGAGTCTATTGATAGTATGATTACAAGATTTACTAAGATCACTAATGGTCTTTCTTCCTTAGGTGATGACATCTCCAACGATCAAAAGGTGCGGAAAGTGATTCGGGCTCTTCCGTCTTCATGGGAGATAAAGGCCACCACCTTAAAAGAATTGAACGACAAGGACGAGATGGACCTCATTAGTCTCATTGGGAACCTAAAGACCCATGAGATGGAGAAGAAGGTAAGAGAAGAGGCCACTACTTCAAAGAAGAAATCCATAGCCTTCAAGACTTCATCCACCAATGATGACGATGAAGAAGACGAAGAAGAAGATGAGGAGCTAACTCTACTTGTGCGGAACATCAAGAGGTTGTACCGGAAGAACAAGCTCAACTTCCGGAGAAAATTTGAAGGCAAAGAGGAGAGAAGGATCATTTGCTACAATTGCCGCAAACCCGGACATATCATGGCGGATTGCCCGGAGTTTAAGAAGAAGATGACTTTCTCCTTCAAGCCAAAGAAGCCGGAGGAAAAGAAAGCATACAAGGCAACGTGGGATTCGGAAAGCGAGTCCGAAGAAGAGGTGGATACGGCAAACATGTGTTTCATGGCAAACACTCCAAAGGTAACCTCTCAATCTCTTGATGATGAAGATGATGAATTAAGTAAAGAAGTTCTTGTACATGCTTTTGTTGAACTTTCCGAAACTTATGATAACAAGAAATTTGGATGCTTAAAATTGCAAAAGGAAGTTGCTTTTCTCAAAAATCAACTTCCTATGGTTTCTAAAGAAAAGGATGATATTTCTTCTAATCTCATTTCTATTCAAAATGAGTTTAATGCCTACAAGGTTTCTTGTAAGAGAAAATCTCCTATTGTTAATGAAAAGAAATTTTCTCTTTAAAACTAAAATGGTTGATTTTGAAAAAGTTTTGAAAGATTGTGCTTTTAACACTAAGAAACTTGAAGAAAAGTTTTCCAAAAAGCACACCTCTCATGCTAAAAATTCACATGCTCACACTACACATGCTAAATCTTTTCATGCTCACAACTCTCATGCTCACAAATCACACACTCATTTGCTTTCAAATATGGTAGAGTATATAGATGCACATATTGTGGTAAGAATGGACATTTAGCTAAATTTTGTTATGACCAAGTTAATAGATCAAATAATCTTGTTTGGGTTAATGAAACTAACCCTCTAGGACCCAAGAAAATGTGGGTACCAAAATCAAGTCCTAAATTATTTGATGTAGGTACACACCAAGGCTCCAAGACGTAGGGAGCGGTGGTACCTTGATAGTGGTTGTTCAAGACACATGACATGGGACATCAATAACTTTACAACCCTATCAAGGTACTTGGAAGGTGGCTCCGTCACCTTCGGGATGACTCCAAAGGAACTATCATCGGTATAGGTAACATTCAAATTGGTGCATCTCCTATTATAGAGAATGTTGTTTTAGTAGATGGTTTAAAACATAATTTGCTTAGCATTAGTCAACTTTGTGACCGTGGACTTAAAGTTATTTTTGATGACTTTTCTTGCAAGATTTTTGATGTTAAATCCGATGTTTGTATTCTTACCGGTTTTCGTGATAATAATGTTTATATCATTGACATGCTTAATTTAGATTGTTCTACTAAATGCTTGAATGCTTTTGATGAAAATTCTTGGCTTTGGCATAGAAGATTAGGACATGCATCTTTTGACCATCTTGCTAGAATTAATTCTAAGGATTTAGTAAAGGGTATACCTTACTTGAAGTTTGAGAAAGACCGCATTTGTGGTGCGTGCCAACTTGGGAAACAAACCAAGTCTTCCTTCAAACCAATTAAGGATATCATGACAACTAGGCCCTTAGAACTAATTCATATGGATCTTTTGGACCAACACAACTAAAAGTTTAAATGATTGCTCCGTCAGCTCCGGGAGGTCCTTGGCTTAACAGCCCGGATATCTCAACACTTCGCATTCGAATAGGGGATGAACTACGGAGGCTTGCTTCGACGGTCGACCTCTAAGGAATGGGTATCCGATAAATCTTCTCTTGAATCTTCGCATTTCAGCGAGGTAGGGACCAAGATCTCCGGAACTCCCCGCTAGGGAGTTCCTTGTTTTCACTGGCTCCGATGAACTATTCGGAAGGCCATAAGCAGTTCCAACATCTTCTGAGGTCGAGTCGTCTTCTATGAATCTTCCATCTCCGGATCTCCATTACAGCCGCTCTTCAGAAGCAAGAGTCTCTGTTGAGGAAAGAAGGGGGAAGGGAAGGAAGGGTAGCGTACAAGTGGAGCCCAATAGAGAGAGGTTAGCTGGCAGGTTATTGTTTTCCGATAGTAAGAGGGAGGAAAACGCTTTGCTTCGACCTGACCGTCGAGGTGGATGGGAAGACGGGGTTAGTGAATCAGCAAGTTGACGGAATCCAGCTCAGAAGGGAAAGTCTTAAACAAAACGAAAACACAGGCTTTAGCTAGTGGGCCGGCTTTGACGCCTTCTTTCCTTCCCTAAGGGACAGTCTCACCCGGAACTGATCGATCCTTCCCTGAATGCGCTCCTTCCGTCGAGTGATCCTTTCGTAGATTTGCATTTGTTTTAGTTGATGATTTTTTCCCGTTTCACTTGGGTTTTCTTCTTGCAAAATAAAGATCAAACTTTTTCTCACTTCAAAATTTTTCGAAAAAGGGTTGAAAAGAAAAAGGCCTTTCGATTTTGAGAATAAGGAGTGATAGAGGTGGTGAATTTGTTAACCAACTCTTCATGACTTATTGTGATGAAAAGGGAATCAAGCATGAAATGTCTTGTCCTAGGACTCCACAACAAAATAGAGTAGTAGAAAGGAAAAATAGAACACTTCAAGAGATGGCTAGGACAATGATAAGTGAATATGACCTCCCTCAATATTTATGGGCCGAGGCCGTAAACACCGCATGCTATATTTCAAATCGTATTTATGTGTGTAAGAATTCTTCCAAAACATCTTTTGAAATGTATCATTCTAGAAAACCTAATGTTGCATATTTTTAAGTTTTTGGATGCAAGTGTTTTGTTTTAAATACTAAGGAGAATTTGGGTAAATTTGATGCTAAGGCTTATGAAGCTATCTTTATTGGATATTCTTCTACTAGCAAAGCATATAGAGTATTTAATAGATCTTCACTTACTATTGAAGAAACCATGCATGTTAAGTTTGAAGAATCTAATGTGGTTGTTGAGAATGTTGTAGAGATTGAACCATTAGGTGAAGACATGGAGAGACTATCCTTGAAGGACTCACCCGCTCAAGAAGAAAAGCAAGAATCAATTGGTGATGTTCAAGAGGATAAAGAGGAAAGCTCTCAACCGCTTCCTAAAGCTTGGAGATACGCTACAAATCATCCTAAGGAGCTCATCTTGGGTGATGCATCTAAAGGAGTCACAACGCGCTCCAAACTCCATGACCTATGTAATAACTTTGCTTTCATTTCTCATTTTGAACCCAAAGGCATTCTCGAAGCCGAGACGAACCCCTATTGGTTGCTTGCCATGCAAGAGGAACTCAATCAATTTGAGCGCAACCAAGTTTGGCACCTTGTTCCTAAGCCCCACGATAGACCAATAATTGGTATTAAGTGGATCTTTAGAAACAAGATGGATGAGTCCGGAAATGTCATTAGGAATAAAGCTAGGTTAGTGGCCCAAGGTTACACTTAAGTTGAGGGAATTGACTTTGAGGAGACCTTTGCACCCGTAGCACGGCTTGAAGCCATACGGATGACACTAGCTTTTGCATCTTTCAAAATTTTAAACTTTTTCAAATGGATGTGAAAAGTGCATTTTGAATGGTTTTATTAATGAAGAAGTTTATGTTTCTCAACCTCCCGGTTTGTTGATCATGTTCATCCCGATTTTGGTTTTAAACTTGATAAAGCTTTGTATGGATTGAAACAAGCTCCTAGAGCTTGGTATGAAAGGCTTTCTAGTTTTCTAATTTTAAATGATTTTATTAAAGGCAAAGTAGACACAATTCTATTTACTAAGCATGTTGATAATGATAAATTAATTATGCAAATTTATGTAGATGATATAATTTTTGGTTCTACTAATGAGCTTTTATGCAAGGATTTTGAAAAGGTCATGCAACTTGAATTTGAAATGTCTTCAATGGGTGAGCTCAATTTCTTCCTTGGACTCCAAATCAAGCAATTGTAAAACGGAACGTTCATAAGTCAAGCCAAGTACGCAAAGGAACTCGTAAAGAAGTTTGGACTTGAAGGCTCAAAGACTTGCAACACTCCCATGGCAACTACAACCAAGCTTGATAAAGATGACCAGGTAAAAATGTTGATATTAAATTATATAGAAGCATGATAGGAAGTCTTTTATATTTAACGGCAAGTAGGCCGGATATCATGTTTAGTGTGTGTCTTTGTGCTAGATTTCAATCGTGTCCTAAAGAGTCCCATCTTATTGCGGTAAAACGCATTATTCGTTATATTAAGGGCACTATTGGGATGGGTCTATGGTATCCAAAAACCGGAGATTTCTCAATGACGAGTTATTCGGATGCCGACTATGCGGATTGTAGAGTAGATAGAAAGAGTACTAGTGGGACATGTCAATTTCTTGGTAATTGTCTTGTTTCATGGTCCTCTAGGAAACAAAATTCCGTAGCTCACTCTCAACCGCCGAGGCGGAGTATGTTGCCGCGGGGGCTTGTTGTGCACAAGTCCTTTGGATGAAACATACTCTCCTTGATTTTGATTTGCATTTTGATCATATAAAAATATTTTGTGATAATACTAGTACTATACACATGACTAAGAATGCAAATCAACATAGTAAGACCAAGCACATTGAGATTAGATATCACTTTCTTAGAGATCATTTTGAGAAAGGAGATATAGATATTGATTATGTTTCTACGGATTTGCAACTAGCCGATATTTTCACTAAACCTCTTGATTTTGCTAGATTTTCGTTTATTTGTGGAGAACTTAATGTTTGTATTATTGATTAAACATGTGATTCCTAACCCTTTTTGATGTATGACAAAAAGGGGGAGAATAAGTTAGTGCATGATAAAAATAAATTTATATGGTCTTGGTTCCATATGAGTTTATATGAGTTTATATATGTTTTTGTTGTCTTGTTTTCATGCGTTTTATATATGTTTTTTTTTTTTGTTTTGTTTTCATGCGTTTTGAGAATTCTTGTGTCATACGTTTTGAGAATTCTTGTGTTTCGTTAGTATCAAGAAAATAACATGTGATTTTCACTATTGTTTCAATTGGTTTTAATTGGTATCAAGAGCATATATGTTTTTATGTTTTCAATGAATTCTTGTGTTTTGAGTTTAAATAATTTCTTTATATAGCATAATTTGAAGGGGAGTTTCTCCTCCCCTATATTTTTATCGTGTAGCCTATTTGTTTTGTTATCATCAAAAAGGGAGATTGTTGGCCCAAAAGGTTACACTCTCCATTTATTGAGTTTTGATGATGACAAACCAAATTAGTGCTATTTGGTACTAATGAGTTTGTTTAAGATAAGTTTCAGGTTAGTACCATATTTGGAGGCCATTGCTTAGCTATTGCAACAACTTCTAGGTTTCATGAAGCAAAGAAGGCATATTGCATATCAAGGAAGGAACATAGAAGAAGGGGCTCTAGCAAGGCATAGCATGGCTCAAGACTTGAAGATTGCTCAACAAGATTTGTTTTTTAGTTTTTATAGGTTTAGAGTTTTATTAAAGAATAGTGAATAGGTTTGAAGCTCTAACACACATGTTTTTGCGCACATCCTATTTCTAAGTTATTTCATATAAATTATACAAAAAATAGTTTGATACAAATCCTCTGCCTATATATCCATGCTTATGTTTTAAACTAATTACTATTTAAAACATCTTCTGATAAAATTTTTATCTTCTCTAAATTTTGTCTGAAAAATGATTTTTGGCCTGAGCCGGTCGACCGCACCAGTCGACCGTGCCTGTATCAGTCTTGTCCGGTCGACCGGACAAGTCGACCGTAGTTCTGGCAATGCACGTATCAGTGTGCATGTCTCACGGTCGACCGGGACGGTCGACCGGGACGAGCCTGACTGTAAGTCGTTAGTCTCTGTTTGTTTCGGTCGACCGGGCCGGTCGACCGTAGCCGGCAACGGTCGTTTTCTTTGAACTTGCGGTCGACCGGACCGGTCGACCGGACCGGCCGTTGAACAGTAAACGGCTATTTTCTGGGCTGTTTTAAATTTTGTCTTTTTGTGTTTAAAATTAGTTTAAGGGATATATTTCAAACCTAATACTCTCTGATTAATCCTAATTATGTGTTATCCCTAAACCCTAGCCCTCTCCTATAAATAGGGGTGTTTGGGGAGAGATTGTTTACAACAATTATTACAAGAAAAATTCAAAAGTTTAAGGCATTCAAAAGAGCTTTGTTTCTTGGTTTTTGTGCTGAAATTCTCTCTCATTTTCTGAAGTGTTTTTGAAATACTCTCTGATTTAATTTTCTTTCTTCACTTACAACAAGAGCTTCATTCCTACTCATTGTTCTCTAAGGACCTTTTGTAAGGGAGAGACTTTTGAAAGAGAGAGTTTGTGGTCTTTTGACTACTCAGAAATTGCTTGTAATTGAGATTGTGGAGTTGGGTACTCTGGTGTAATTGTGATTTCTTTGTGATAGTGGAAGTAGCTAGAATCCTTCTGGGAAGGCAGGGAGTAGAGCTGGGTGCTCGAACCTCGATAACATATCCTTGTGTTTGCGATTGGTTTACATTCTTGCACTCCTTTACTTTACTTTACTTGCACTTATTTCTTGCTTATCATCATCATTGCTATATTTACTTGCTTTCATTCATCTTGTGAATCTTGTTGGGTGATTGTTACTTCTTAATTTTTAATTTGTCCATTGATTAGCATTATCACCTATTCACCCCCCCTCTAGGTGATTTTCAATTGGTATCAGAGCTTGGACTCTAGTTTTGGCTTAACATCCATAGAGAGATCCTTAAAATTTGCTAATCAATATTTTCATTCATACATTCATACACTAGGAACATGGCCGATAACATTAAAACCCCTCCTAAATTTGATGGACTTAATTTCCCTTTTAGAAGGTTAGGATGACTATATTTTTGCAATCTTTGGGTAGCTTAGTGGCCAAGTCCTTGACCAAACCCTATGTAGCACCCGATAGTGATGAGAGCACTTGGAGGGGGGGTGAATAGGTGATAATGCTCAAGTATACACAGATAGTGTTTAGATCTTGTATAAAGACAGATAGTGTTGATATGCTCAAGTATACACACACACTGAAATCACCTAGAGGGGGGTGAATAGGTAATGGCTATACTAAGTGGAAAATAATGCGGATTAAAAACTAATTAACATAAACAACAACAATATTAAAACTTGCAAGGAAGTAAACAAATAATAGTGCAAGTAAAGGAGAGAGAGTTTAGAGATAAGTGGACAATCACAAACACGAGAATATGTTTCGAGGTTCGAGCCACTGCTCTACGTCTCCGCCTTCAACACAATGAAGTATTTTCACTATGCTTGATCCCACAGGATCGTCAATACAAGTTCTCACTAGAACTCTTCGACACACTTGTACTCTCTCACGGTAACGCAACACCACTTAGAGCTCACTAGCTCGCTTGAGGCCGCACCTCTACAACTTCTCAATATGAAGAAACAGTGATCAACACTTGACTACAAACAAAGCTCACTTGCACAATCTTATAACCAAGATGAGGAGATGAAACTTTAGAGATTGTGTGGTGCTAAAACAAGTAGAGAAGTGAAGAGAAAGCTTCAAGCTAAAATACAAAGGATTGAGAATTTTGGCTCAAGAAAATTCTTTTTGCTAAAAGGCTAAACTTTGAGAAATTTTGATTTTACTCTTGTAAATGTTGTTTTTGAGTTGTAAACACTCCCACTATTTATAGGGGATGAAAACAGGGTTAAACAAACAAAATATTCGTTAGAGAAGCCCCAACAAAAGACAAACCAAAAAATAGCCGTTGGAATCTGTCAGCAGACTCTGACTGTTGTCGGTCGACCGGGCCGTCGACCGGGCTGGTCGACCGCCAACAGTCGGATTTCCGACCATTGGGAAAGCGGTCGACCGGGTCGGTCGACCGAAGTCCCAAACAGAGAGTGACCACTCTCTGTCAGTCGACCAGGCCGGTCGACCGAAACAAACAGAGAGCTCTGCTCTTTCTGCCGGTCGACCGATGTACGCAATGCATATTGGTGCATGTCGGTCGACCGCCCGGTAGACCGACAGAGCAGTTCTACTCTGCTAGCGGTCGACCGTGCGGTCGACCGGACTAGGCCAAAAGTCAGGTTTTTCGAAAACTTTTTGAAGTCTAAATTTTTCCGATAAAAATTTCTTTAGACGGGTAGATACAAAATAGAGTTCTATGGCTAAGAAAGATCATGTGTGATCATAGATCAACACCAAAACAATTTGAACTATATTTCGATAAAATTCTTTTTCTAAACTTAAAACCATTTTTCCAAAAACTTGTTTTTCCAAAAATCAAATTTTCCAAACTTCGTTTTTTTTGAAACTTGATAAGAAATTTTATAATAAAATTTTGTTTGAAAGCATGAAGCAATATCAAATGTGTGTGTGTGACAATCCCAATGTTATCAACCTCTATCATCTTGTTTTGAAAAATAGACTATAAATCTTAACTAAAAGAAAAGCAAAGATACAATCTTGTATAGTCTTCTCAACTTGTTTGATTGATCCTTGAGCTCTTCTAGTGTGCTCGGCTCTGGGATCTAAATCCTCGCGGCTTCCAAATGTGAGTCTTATGTAGGAGCCGTCAATCAACCTATGTTTTTACCTGAAACTCATTTAAAACAATCTTGTTAATTCCTAGCTTCATATAGTTTTGTAATCATCAAAACTTAGGGCTAATGACCTTTGGGCCAACAATCTCCCCCTTTTTGATGATGACAAAACATATGGAGTTATTACAAATATTTTGGGTGGAGACTTCAAGTGAAGCTCTCCCTTAACATATGCATATAAAAGAATATGATATAAAAAATCTAAATGCATAACAAGGGCATGTATATGATATGTTAATAACCATCCATGCATACCAAAGATACAGAAATGTAAAAATGTGTATCTGGTTACCTCCATCCATCCATAAATACCTCCAGCCTCCAAATGAGTGGTAGAAGGTTGGTACAAACATAGAACAATAAGCAATAGACAACCAACCATTTATATATATACCACATGGAGATAACAAAAATAACTGCCATAACATAATAAAAGGTGTCCATACAAGATAGGAGGTTCATGCCAACCTCAAAACCAAAAACATAACACATGTCCACAAATAACACATGTCCATACAGAAAGCAAACTAATATCCAAATACTGCATAGATAAACAACCCAGAAAACATAACACATAACACATGTCTATAACTCATGTCCAAATAACATAACCCAAAAATAACTCCCAGAAATCTCTCCCCCTTTTTGACATCATCAAAGGGGTCAATGTCTTCCGAAATTTGTGTCCTCCGGGGAAGTAGGTGGCAGAGCAGAAGTAGGAGGAGCAGAAGAAGCAGGAGCCCAGGCGGCGAACGGAGGGCCGAAAGTAGGAAGTGGCTGAGCATGTTCACTAGGAAGAGGAGCCGGCCAATCAAACCTGTTGTAGATGCCGCCGAGACAGGCATGCATATAGCGCATGGAGTCACAGATACGACTGAGATCATTGTCCAAACGCTGCTCCATCCGCTGATAGTGTGCGGTCATCTCAGCAGAAATCTGCTGGTGATGCTTTGTCATCTCAGTGGAAATCTGCTGGCGATGCTCGGTCATCTCAGCGAAAATCTGCTGGTGGTGCTCCCGAAGCTGAGTAGATAAGGCCAAATAGGGATCGAAGGGAGCAGAAGAGCCAGAGGATGATCCAGGAATAACAGGAAAGAAAGGATGCAACTGAGGAGCTATATGACACTCCCTAGGACGCATCCTCTTGAGAAGGGTGCTGTTGATGTCTATTGACGGTTCAATCGACCGTTGAGAAGAAACATCAAAATTTAGCTGCTTCAAAAGACGTGTGATAAGCATCCCAAAGGGCAAGTGCCGATTTGGGACAAGGAGATGATCAGAAGTCATGTAATTGATAATGAGTTTAGGTATATTGATTCTAATGCCTTTCAAAGGAAATAGATGACAAGAGGAGCAGAACCCATAGCGTGACTATATTCTCCTGATTTTGGCAAGAGGATATAGAACACGATTTTGGCCAGAACCTGGGCGGTGAGAGTATAATACTTCACCTCCTCATTCCTAACTAAACCGGGGTTATCATCATCATGAAGCAGTGTGGATGTAGTGTGGGCAGACTCATCGTCAGGATACTCAAAATCATGCAGATCGAAGTTATAAATGTCTACCCCCTCACAGGAGAGGTGTAGGTGACATGCAAATTGTTGAAGTGAGATATCTATATCTTTGCCCAAGACTCTGGATTTGATGTGATTATGTTCAAAAGTGAGATTTGAATAGAAATATTGCACCAAAGTAGGATAGACAGGTTCTTTAATAGTGACAAAATTTTCTAAGGAGCTAGATGCAAGATTAAGGTGCTAAAAAAGCTAAGCACCACAATTCTACCTGAATTCACATTTTTAGTGGAGATTAAGACATGCCTATAGGATGCATTTTGAGATACAAAAGGGGAGGATGAAGATTGGGGGTTTTCCCCTTTTCAGAACGGGTTCTTTTAGACATGATATATATTAGCAAGATAGGCACGAAATATAGCAAGATCTAAACAAATTTCAAAGAAAAATAGGAGATTTAGAGAATATTAGATTATACCTTGAAAAAATAGAGAAATACCGGAGAGAGAAAGTAGAATTGGAGCCTAAAACAAATTTCCCAAATTTTTTAGAAGAAATTTAAGGGTTTGGAAAGAGGGAAAAGAGGTAGAAGGGGTTTAGGGTTGAGAGAATAGAGGAATAGGAGTGTTTGGAGGCAGTGGAAGATGAAGAGGGAAAGATTTGGGGGTTAAGGCTTTATAAAGAGTCAGGTAAATTAACAGTTTACCCGACTGCCGGTCGACCCGGCTGGTCGACCGGTGGAAACCGAGAGCAAACTCGGTTTTAGTCGGTCGACCGCGTCGGTCGACCGCGTCGGTCGACCGGCTACGGGGCAGAAAATTAATTTCTGTTCCAGGCTATAACGGTCGACTGGGTCGGTCGACCGGGCCTTATGCCAGGCCAAATCGGTCGACCGGACCGGTCGACCGGTACAGCTGAAACCAATAAAAACTGTGTTGAAAATTTTGAGTTTTTATTTTATTTTCTTTTAACCAGAATTGTATATTTTTCTTATATAATCATAATAGTGATGTTGAAATCAATTGAAATCTTTCTTGGCATGAAAAACTCAAAAAAATTTATTTTCATTTTTTATTGATATTATTAATATTTATATCTCCATATAATTATTAAGCGATAAATAAGAGATGTTGAAGCCGAATACCCCGTTAAGGGTTCTGAACCTCTCCTCGAAATTCCTCTAGATAAGAGTTGAGGCGCGCAATTGCCATCTCTATTTATTAGCTTAATATGGTTAAATAAATTTTTATTTTGACAATATTCATATAACATTAAGTTAACAAAATCTTGATTTATGGACAAACAAAAAAAAACATGGCATGAGACAGAAATCTAAACAAATTGAATACACAATCCAATCATAGTTAAGATACAAAAATATGGATATGCAAGTTTAACACATATAGGCATATTATCATAAAGATGCAACTAGCAAATCCTATATATATATATATTAAAAAATATTAGGTGGAGAAGTTACCAAACCATGGGTAATCTCCAAAATGGGTGCCTCTTTGATAGCGATGCAAGCGGCGATGTATACATTGAGCCTTGATGCATCCACCACCCGGGCACCATCCCCCCTAAGTCTTGAGGAGGACGACGCACCTGTATCAATTAAGTTCGACGTGTCTTTTGGTACCCAAATCTTTTTGGGGTTCTATAGGGTTAGTGTTTTCCTCGAACCCAAACATTTTTAATTAACAAGTTTAGCTTAACATAACAAAATTTAGCTAAATGGCCTTTGCGGCCACAATGTGCCCATATATAAATTTTACCATACATAAATGCATGCTTGTGCGTGTGTGCGTGTTTGTGTGTGTTAGATGCATGATGATGAGTATGTTTCCCTTGGGATTTTCCTTTAGGAAAAATAGATACAAATTTAGTCATGTCAAAAGCACATTTCTTTAAAGTTGTATCCAAAACTTCAATACGTTTTTGGATCTCTAAAAATTCATTTTTATTGCAAGTAGAAATAGGGCTTTTTCCTTTACAAGAGGTTTTGTATTTTTCAAAATCCTTTTTCATTTTCTCAAATGAGTTTGATAATTCATTTTTCTCCTTTAAAACAAGCTCAAATTTATTCTTTAGGGAAACATTTTCCTTTTTCAATTTTTTATTTTGAGCAAGTGATATTTCATACCTACTTTGTAATTCTTAAAAAAATGAGCAAGTTCATCCATGGTTAAGTCTTCATCATCTAAAGAGTTTTCTAGATATACCTTGGAAGCATCATCGCCATGTGCCATGAAGCACATGTGAGTGGCGTCGATCTCCTCTTCGGATTTTGACTCCGAGTCATCCCACGTGGCCACATCGCTTTTTTCTTCTTTTGCCCGTTCTTGGAGGTAGTAGCTTGTAGAGAGGGGCAATCGACAATTAGGTATCCCGTCTTCTTGCAATGAAAACATGAACCTGGTTCCTCTCTCTTTCTTTTCAAATCTTCCTTGAGGTCTCCCTCTTCGGAAGTTGCTTTGTCTACCTTTCTTATAGAACATTTTGCCCACCTTCCTTATGAGCATGGCAAAGTCTTCATCATAGTCTTCCGATAATCCTCTTCATCATAGGAGGACAGAGAAGCCTTGAAAGTAAGAGCTTTCTTCTTTGGTACCTCCCTTCTTCTCTTACCTTCATCTCCATCTCATTGGTTTTGAGATTGCCGATGAAGCCGGAGAAGTCCATCTCCTCCCTATCATTTAGCTCTTTGAGGATGGTTGCCTTGACTTCCCAAGACTTGGGAAGAGCTCTAATGACCTTCCGGATCTTTTGGTCATTGTCAATGTTGTCACCTAAAGAAGATAAGGCGTTAGTAATCTTTGTGAAACGAATGAGCATATCATCTATGCCTTCATTATCAAGCATACAGAAATTCTCATATTGAGAACGGAGTAAGTCAATTTAGATCTCTTGACATGCGACATCTGTTGGAACTTATTTTGATGAAGATATTTGTGAAGCAAATCATTTGGAGCTCTAACACAAGCCAATTCAAGAGTTCTTCATGATCAAGACTTCCCAAGGAGAGTTGTTAATGATATGTATTGTAATGGTCAATAGCATGTTAAAAGCCTTGATGCACACACATATATCATAGCCTATTAGTAGACTTGATCACCTATTAGTAGACTTGACCCTTCCTATTAGTAGACTTGACCCTTGCTATTAGCAGACTTGACCCTTCCTATTAGCAGACTAATAGGGTTATCAGTCGACTTATAAAAAATACTAGTCGACTAATACATGGTATAGTCGACTTATAGGTTTCCCTAGTCGACTATCTTTTGTCCTGAAAGATCGCAACTCTCTGTTTGTCACTGTTAGTCGACTTAACAGTTTATATAGTCTACTAATAGATGTTGTAGTCGACTTATACCCAAGATTAGTCGACTAACCCAGTATAAATTGCCCAACTTAGTCGACTAACCATATGTCAAGTCGACTATAGGCAGTTTCTGACTTTTGGACAGTTTCTGCATTCTGGTATTTTGTGCTACGTTTTCCAACGTTTCAAACATTTGAATTGCACCTGTAACTACCCTAACTTACCCTAGTGTGCATCTATATAAAGGGTAGTTAAGCCTAAGGCAAAATACCAATCCTAATCTTCAGTTTTCTAAATCAAAATTCTGCCAATCCTGAAAACTGTTCCCACTTCAGTTCTTCACCAAATTCTGATTCTCTAGTGAAGTTCTCTGAAGTTTCTCCAATACTAGACCTTGTCCACATTCATACACAGTAGCAAGGCTTATAGAAAGTGTTGTAATCCTCAAAGATATCATTGTACAAGAGGGTCTTCTTGGTGTAGAAGCAAGTTGTACAAGGTGGAGTTTGTTCTCTTGGATGTAGAGAAGGTGTACACATTTGGCAAAGGGGATTTGTCAAGTGGTGTGCATGGTGTTGATTTTGGGTGTACAAAATCAAGGATAAAGGAAAATCTCAAGCGGGTGGCTTGGGGACTGGATGTAGGTCACGAGGACCGAACCAGGATAAATCTCTCGTGTTTGCGTTTGTCTAAACTTTTTTGAGATTTGATTTCCTTTACTGCAAGTTTATTTATTTGTTTAACTTAATTCTTGTTTGTTTAGTATTTGTGTTGACTCCGTATTTTAGATCCATAAGTGCCAACAGAGAAAGTTCCGCAATTGGCATCATCTCGGGACCAACAATTGGTATCAGAGCCCTGCATACCCCGAACCGGCATACAAGCCCGACATACCTAGTCAACAACAACAAGCAAGGATGGCAACGGAGTTCCCTTCGTCACAATTCAAAGAAGGACATTCTACACAACGTCCACCGCTATTTGACGGATCCAACTACAACTATTGGAAGTGTAGAATGAAGATCTACTTGCAATTGCTCAACTACGAACTTTGGAACATCGTAGAAGCATCGTACACCAAGCCAACAACCAACTACAACGCTTAGAGTGATGATCAAAAGAAGAATGCGAACCTTGACCCAAAGCGATGAATGCCTTGTTCTGTGTTTTAACCAAAGAAGAGTTCAACCGTGTGTCAACAGCCACTTCTGCACATCAAATATGGCATCCTCTTCAGGTAACACACGAAGGCACAAGTAAAGTTAAAGAATCTAAGATATCTGTTCTTGTCCACAGGTTTGAATTATTCAAAATGGAGGAGAATGAAACCATATCAGAAATGGTTACAAGATTCACCGACATTACCAATTCCTTAGCATCTCTTGGAAAGGACTACACCCAAGTCGAAAGAGTTCGTAAGATTCCTCGTGCACTCACATCAGAATGGGAAAAGAAGACAACAGCAATTGAAGAAGCCAATGATCTCTCAAATTTGTCGTTAGAAAACCTAATCGATAATCTAATGGCATATGAAGTGCAATTGGAAGAAAGAAAGAAGAGGAACGACAACACCACTCAAAGAAGAAAGAAATTGCCTTCCATGCATCCTCCGACACGGACGATTCGAATGACAATGAAGAGGAGATGGCAATGCTTTCAAAGAAATTCAGGAGATTTCTAAAGCAAGGTAAATTTAAATGCTTTAATTGTAACAAAACAGGTCATTTGAAGAAGGATTGCCCATTGCTCAAAAATAAAGGCAAATACAAGAGCAAAAAGTTCAGAAAGATAAAAGACTACGAAGCCTCATGGGAAAACAGTGATTCCTCTTCCTCTGACGAAGAAAAAATCACTGAACGTGTCAACCTATGTTACATGGCGATAGAAGATGATGAGGTATCATTTACTAAACTTTCTGATGCATTTCAAGAATTGTTTAATGATCTAAAGCATGAAAAACTGAAAAATAAAGTGTTATCAAAGGAAAATGAAAACCTTTTAAAAGAAAATTCATGTTATGCTTTACAATTTTCTTCTATAAATTTTCAAAAAGATGAGTTTGAAAAAGTCATATCATCTTTGAAAAATGATAATGAGAAGTTTATAAAAGAAAACATTTTTCTTAAAAAGGAAACTGAGTCTTTGAATAAAAGGATTTCTATACTAGATAAAGATATTTCAGTTTTAAAAAAGAAATACGAAGATATTTTGAAAAATGTGACTAAGTTCAATCAAGAAAAAGAAAAATTGAATGATTTATTATCTTTTCAGAAGTTGTCACATAATAGTTATGGTATTAGATTTGTTGAAAAATCTTCATATTGTAGTAATCCATAGAGTTCTTTTATAAAAAGAAAGTCTAAGAAAAATAAGTTTATATGGATTCCTAAGAATTTAAGTATTCATGATAAAATACATATATTTCATCATACGTTCATGATATATGTAATTCTTGCAACTATGTGTATACTAACAGGTGGAAACCAAATTCTAAATGGATTTGGACTCCTAAAGTTTAATATGTTCTTTATAATTGGTACTATCTAACGTTTATCTTGCAGGTACCATATAAGAATGTTGATAAGAACATATATATTATATATATATATATATATATATATATATATATATATATAATATTTTGTTGCAAGGGGAGAACACAGTCTTTCTGTATTTGTTATAACCCAATTTCTGCAGGGGGAGAAAAATATAACCTATTTTCTGCAGGGGGAGCATTTGTGCACACAAAGTATCATCATCAAAAAGGGAGAGAATGTTGGAACTTGTTTTGATGAAGATATTTGTGAAGCAAATCATTTGGAGCTCTAACACAAGCCAATTCAAGAGTTCTTCATGATCAAGACTTCCCAACGAGAGTTGCTAATGATATGTATTGTAATGGTCAATAGCATGTTAAAAGCCTTGATGCACACACATATATCATAGCCTATTAGTAGACTTGATCACCTATTAGTAGACTTAGACTTGATCACCTATTAGTAGACTTGACCCTTCATATTAGTAGACTTGACCCTTGCTGTTAGCAGACTTGACCCTTCCTATTAGCAGACTAATAGGGTTATCAGTCGACTTATAAAAAATACTAGTCGACTAATACATGGTATAGTCGACTTATAGGTTTCCCTAGTCGACTATCTTTTGTCCTGAAAGATCGCAACTCTCTGTTTGTCACTGTTAGTCGACTTAACAGTTTATATAGTCGACTAATAGATGTTGTAGTCGACTTATACCCAAGATTAGTCGACTAACCCAGTATAAATTGCCCAACTTAGTCGACTAACCCATATGTCAAGTCGACTATAGGCAGTTTTCTGACTGTTGGACAGTTTCTGTATTCTGGTATTTTGTGCAACGTTTTTCAACGTTTCAAACATTTGAATTGCACCTGTAACTACCCTAACTTACCCTAGTGCGCATTTATATAAAGGGTAGTTAAGCCTAAGGCAAAATACCAATCCTAATCTTCAGTTTTCTAAATCAAAATTCTGTCAATCCTGAAAACTGTTCCCACTTCAGTTCTTCACCAAATTCTGATTATCTAGTGAAGTTCTCTAAAGTTTCTCCTATACTAGACCTTGTCCACGTTCATACACAGTACCAAGGCTTATAGAAAGTGCTGTAATCCTCAAAGATATCATTGTACAAGAGGGTCTTCTTGGTGTAGAAGCAAGTTGTACAAGGTGGAGTTTGTTCTCTTGGATGTAGAGAAGGTGTACACATTTGGCAAAGGGGATTTGTCAAGTGGTGTGCATGGTATTGATTTTGGGTGTATAAAATCAAGAATAAAGGAAAATCTCAAGCGGGTGACTTGGGGACTAGATGTAGGTCACGAGTACCGAACCAGGATAAATCTCTCGTATTTGCGTTTGTCTAAACTTTTTTGAGATTTAATTTCCTTTACTGCAAGTTTATTTATTTGTTTAACTTAATTCTTCTTCGTTTAGTATTTGTGTTGACTTCGTATTTTAGATCCATAAGTGCCAACAGAGAAAGTTCCGCAATTGGCATCATCTCGGGACCAACAATTGGTATCAGAGCCCTGCATACCCCGAACCGGCATACAAGTCCGACATACCTAGTCAACAACAACAAGCAAGGATGGCAACGGAGTTCCCTTCGTCACAATTCAAAGAAGGACATTCTACACAACATCCACCGCTATTTGACGGATCCAACTACAACTATTGGAAGTGTAGAATGAAGATCTACTTGCAATCGCTCAACTACGAACTTTGGAACATCGTAGAAGCATCGTACACCAAGCCAACAACCAACTACAACGCTTGGAGTGATGATCAAAAGAAGAATGCGAACCTTGACGCCAAAGCGATGAATGCCTTGTTCTGTGCTTTAACCAAAGAAGAGTTCAACCGTGTGTCAACAGCCACTTCTGCACATCAAATATGGCATACTCTTCAGGTAACACACGAAGGCACAAGTAAAGTTAAAGAATCTAAGATATTTGTTCTTATCCACAGGTTTAAATTATTCAAAATGGAGGAGAATGAAACCATATCAGAAATGGCTACAAGATTCACCGACATTACCAATTCCTTAGCATCTCGTGGAAAGGACTACACCCAAGTCGAAAGAGTTCGTAAGATTCTTCGTGCACTCACACCAGAATGGGAAAAGAAGACAACAGCAATTGAAGAAGCCAATGATCTCTCAAATTTATCGTTAGAAACCTAATCGATAATCTAATGGCATATGAAGTGCAATTGGAAGAAAGAAAGAAGGAGGAATGACAACACCACTCAAAGAAGAAAGAAATTGCCTTCCATGCATCCTCCGACACGGACGATTCGAATGACAATGAAGAGGAGATGGCAATGCTTTCAAAGAAATTCAGGAGATTTCTAAAGCAAGGTAAATTCAAATGCTTTAATTGTAACAAAACAGGTCATTTGAAGAAGGATTGCCCATTGCTCAAAAATAAAGGCAAATACAAGAGCAAAAAGTTCAGAAAGATAAAAGACTACGAAGCCTCATGGGAAAACAGTGATTCCTCTTCCTCTGACGAAGAAAAAACCACTGAACGTGTCAACCTATGTTACATGGCGATAGAAGATGATGAGGTATCATTTACTGAACTTTCTGATGCATTTCATGAATTGTTTAATGATCTAAAGTATGAAAAACTGAAAAATAAGTGTTATCAAAGGAAAATGAAAACCTTTTAAAAGAAAATTCATGTTATGCTTTACAATTTTCTTCTATAAATTCTCAAAAAGATGAGTTTGAAAAAGTCATATCATCTTTGAAAAATGATAATGAGAAGTTTATAAAAGAAAACATTTTTCTTAAAAAGGAAACTGAGTCTTTGAATAAAAGGATTTCTATACTAGATAAAGACATTTCAGTTTTCAAAAAGAAATATGAAGATATTTTGAAAAATGTGACTAAGTTCAATCAAGGAAAAGAAAATTGAATGATTTATTATCTGATTGCTAAAATAAAGAAACAACCAATAAGTTTAAGAATGTACCGTGTAGCTTGTGGCTAACGGGTCGTGTCCACAAGGAGGGATGCGATGGAAGCTTTTCGATGAGTCGTTTTAAAAACAAGGAATTTATGTTCGTTTTTTTAGGAAAAAGAGAATGTAAGGAAAAGAGATGAAAAAGAGAAATTTCAACTTTCAGAAAAGGTTTTGGAGGAGGTGATTTTTAAAAAGCTTAAAGAGTTGTGATGTTGTTTTATAATAAGAAATCAAATCTGGGCTTACTATCTTCCTACTCAATTGTTCATTCTTCTCTTAAAGTATTAAGTCCCTCGAGTTATCATTTGCAAAACTTAAAGTTGCCTTTTTTTTGAAAGCTTTAAGTAAAGCACATAAGATGCAGAAGGTTTGAGTACTTTTTCTTCAAGAAAGAGTTGGAATCGGATATTAAAACATAAAGCACGAAGAAGTAAGAATGAATTAAAAATGATTCACAAGAAGTTCAGGAAAGAATGGTGAATTCAATTGTCCATACCCATCCTCATGTGCCTTCAAGAACACTTTCAAAAAGGAAGGCTCTTAAGGGAGGCATGCATATGAGTCATCGAAACTTTTTCTTTTAAAAACAAAAGAGAAGAAAACAAAAGAGAGTCGATAGCTAGCCCATAAAACCTTTTAGTTATCCATGGAAAACAATAAAGCAAACATAAATACGCACAACATACCGAAACACGAGTGGAAGAAAAGGAGGCTTGCTTCTTGTATTGCTGTCACTTCAATCTTCGATTACAAGCTCTCTGTCCTCTCTCACACAAGTTTTTAGACTGAACTACAAAGTAAACAATGAAATTACAACTTGAGTTCTAGCTAACAAAGAACCTAGATCCTAAGAAAATAAAAGCAAAATTTAATCCTAGTCTTCGCTGTATTTTTCCTTGCTGAAACCCCTTTTTATAGCCAAAACCTGAAAAGATAGGATCCCGGGAACGTTGGGGGAGCAAACGCTCCCCCAACTGAAATGTTTAGGCAACGGAAACGCGGCTTGGGCCGCGTTTCCGCGGCCCTGGTGTGGCCAGGTGGCCACACCAAGAGGGGGCTGGTTCCTGGTTTCCTGTTTAGCTCGCATCTCCTACTGGTTTTCTTGTTGCTACTTCAACCGCTGACTGAATCAGCTTTTGATTTTCTGGCTTTGATTCCTCAATTCAAGGAGGATTTTTCTCACCCCTTGATATGCCAAGATATAGCCTAGACTTCTTCACTTCGAATTTATTCTGAATTAATTCAGAATAAAGTGGGCTTTTGGGCTTGTTCCTCATTTATTTCCTTGAGCATTTGAGCCTACATTTAGCAAAGAAAAAAAAACACTTATTAATATCTTTTATTAGCAAACAAGTGTGGCCACGTGACAACATAAATGCAATGTATGTGACAAATCACCCCCCCACACTTATCTTTTGCTCGCCCTCGAGCAAAACATCATACTAACTAGAATCAATTATTAGACCATTTTCGCAGGTCACTTGATTGCACTGAGCATGTGCAACAAGCCGTTAAACCTCTAGGTCACCCCTAGAGGACGAGTTTTGTCTCGTGAGGGTTTTCAGCGGATTACACCCCAAAATCCAAAAAGGAAGAGAAAATGTTAGTATTTTCGAAAAGCATTTTTTTTTATTTTGAAGGAGAAAATATTTGAAGTATATTTGTGAGATCTTAAGTAATCTATAAGTTATAGGAATATCAAATTTTTCATTCCTAAACTTAGTCTCCATTCAAAAACATGTCATCAATTAAAGTAAGGAGTCAATTTGTACTTCTCATCTAGTCTATTAATTTACCCTGATTCGTATGCACCATCGTGACTGGAAGTTTACTAAGGGTTCTTCAACATTAACTCCTATGCCTCATATTTATTTATTTTTTTGTGAACTTTTATTCCTCAATTTCATTAGGCTTTCTAATCTGCCCATGTAACGAGCTTTCAGTCGATGACACCCAAACCAGACGGTTTTAGGGCACCAGGTGAGAAAACACCCCTAAGGACCTAAACACCCGAGCAGATAAGGCCACGAAACTAAGGTTTTTATTTATACTATGTAACCCTTTTAGGCGTGAATATTTATGCTTCATGAGGCATAAATACCCAGCTTAATCAGAGGATACACATTATTTATACGAGGCACCCCTTTTAGGCGTGAATACTTATGCTTCATGAGGCATAAATACCCAGCTTAATCAGGGAATACTTTTTTTTTTCTCATTGAGGCATAAGAGTCTCTGTTTTTAAACCCTAAGTGTGAAAGTGTATTTTGTGTGCATATGTCATTAAGGTAAATATCAAGACTAGATTACTTTCCCAAATTTCTTCCTGACTCTAAAAATCAAACAAGTTATTTTATTTCGATCAAGTGTAAGAAATCCTAATTATGATTCTCCTATTCCTTAAAATTGACTTAAATTCTTACAAAAAATATATCAAAATATTGTCTACCCTTTTCAAATTTTTTTTTTTTAATTATCAGCCATGTGTCAGCCATGTTAGAACCCTCCCCCACACTTATCTCATGCATTGTCCCCAATGAATGAAAGAAATGTATAAGTGCATGAAATAAAATGGAAAGGAGGAAAGTTACCGATACACTGGGTCAAAAAGACCCATTACCGTTTCATCTACCGGTACCGATTCCAAGAAAGGTTTAAGGCGTTGACCATTTACCTTAAAGTCATTTCCATTCTTGGGTCACTGATCTCAACTGCGCCGTGTGGAAACACGGTCTTTACAACGAATAGCCCAGTCCATCGTGATTTCAATTTTCCTGGAAAAAGATGAAGCCTAGAATTGTAGAGTAAGACTTTTGACCAGGGACAAAGGTTTTTCTTATGATGTGCTTGTCATGAAAAATCTTCACTCTATCTTTAGTGATCCTAGCATTTTCATAGGCCTCATTTCTCAATTCCTCCAATTCGGAAATTTGTAATTTCCGAAGGTCACCGGCCTTAGTCAAATCAAAATTCAACTGCTTGATTACCCATAAGGCTCGGTGCTCTAACTCAACGGGCAAGTGACAAGGTTTGCCATAGACTAAGCTATAGGGAGACATTCCTAAAATCGTCTTGAAAGCGGTCCTATAGGCCCATAGAGCATCTACAAGTTTTAAGGACCAATCTTTCCGGTTTTGGTTCACAGTTTTCTCCAATATAAGTTTGACTTGTCTATTTGAAACCTCAACTTGCCCACTGGTTTGAGGATGATATGGTGTGGACAACTTGTGAGTTATGGCATACTTTCACATAAGGGCTTCAAAAGATCTATTGCAAAAGTGGGTGCCATTATCACTGATGATAGCACGAGGGGTTCCGAAGCGGGAAAAATGTTCTCTCTCAAAAACTTTATGACAACTTTGTTATCATTAGTTTTACAAGGAATGGCTTCTACCCACTTGGACACGTAGTCCACAGCAACCAATATGTATTGGTTCCCAAATGAGTTAGGAAATGGACCCATAAAGTCGATGCCCCAAACATCAAAGAGTTCTATTTCTAGAATTGGGTTGAGGGGCATCATATTTCGATGTGAGATCCTACCTACCATTTGGCATCTAGGGCACGTCTTGCAATAATCATAGGCATCCTTGAACAGAGTGGGCCAATAAAACCCGCTTTGTAGCACGTTTTCAGCAGTCTTGCAGGGACCAAAGTGTCCACCTCATGCAAGTTCGTGACAAAAGGACAGAACACTCCTAACCTCCTCATCGGGAATGCATCTCCTAATAATTTGGTCGGAATAGTACTTGAAAAGATACGGTTCCTCCCAAAAGAAATACCAGACTTGGGATAAGAACCGGTAAACATCATTTTTGGACCAATGAGATGGAGTTTGTTTGTGACTAGTAATTCACTATATCAGCAAACCAAGGTTCCCTAGAGATAGCTAAGAGATGTTCATCAGGAAAATCCTCATTGATGGGTAATTCGTTGCATGGAGAATTGGGAATCCGTGAGAGATGGTCAGCAACGACATTTTCTAACACCTTCTTGTCTCGAATTTCGAGATCAAATTCTTGAAGAAGGAGGATCCAACGAATGAGTCGGGCCTTGGCATCCTTCTTCATCATGAGATACCTAAGTGCAGAATGATCGGTGAAGATGGTAGTTTTGGACCCTAGTAGGTAGGGACAAAACTTCTCTAAGGCAAACACTACTGCCAAGAATTCCTTCTCGGTCGTAGTGTAGTTCAGTTGAGCGTCATTGAGAGTCCTACTAGAGTAGTAGATCACATGCTGCTTGTTATCAATACGTTGTCCTAGGACAGCGCCTATGGCAAAATCAGAAGCATCGCATATAATCTCAAACGGCTTAGACCAATCTGGTGCAGATATAATTGGTACAGAAATCAGCTCTCTCTTAAGCTTCTCCCAAGAAGTGATGCAGTTAGCATTGAAAGTGAAGGACACATCCTTAGCTAACAGATTAGTCAAGGCCTAGCAATTTTGCTAAAATCCTTGATAAATCTTCGGTAGAATCCAGCGTGTCCTAAGAAGGATCTAATGTCCTTAACGCATTTGGGCATGGGAAGCTTAGCAATAACTTGATTTTGGCTCTATCCACTTCTATTCCTTTCTTGGATATTTCATGACCCAAGACAATTCCATGTTTCACCATGAAGTGGCATTTCTCCCAGTTTAGTGTCAAATGTTTTCAGCACAACGTTGGAGGACGAGTTCAAGATGGTGGAGACATTGAGTGAATGAATCTCCGTAGATGGAGAAATCATCCATGAAGATTTCTCTAAAGCGCTCTACCATGTCAGAGAAAAGACTCAACATGTAACGTTGAAACGTTGCTGGGGCATTGCATAAGCCGAATGGCATTCGACGATAAGCAAATGTCCCAAATGGACAGGTAAACGTGGTCTTTTCTTGGTCCTCAGGAGCGATAGGGATCTGGTTATAGCCCGAGTAACCGTCCAAGAAGCAGTAGTACTCGTGACCCGCTAAACGTTCAAGCATCTGATCAATGAAGGGAAGTGAAAAATGGTCCTTACGAGTTGCAGCATTCAGTTTCCTATAGTCAATGCAAACTCGAACCTTCGTGGGAAGTCGAGTTTGAACCAACTCTTTGTTCTCGTTTTTCACTACGGTGAAACCAGATTTCTTTGGGACCGCGTGGACATGACTGACCCATTGGCTATCCGAAATGGGATAAATTATCCCATTGTCTAAGAGTTTTATGATTTCAGCATGAACAGCCTCTTGCATAATAGGGTTTACCTACGCTGCGGGTCTCTCTTGGGTGTGGCGTCTTCATTGAGATGGATGCGGTGTTGAACGATGGTTGGACTTAATCCCTTAATATCAGTCATAGTCCACCCGATGGATTCCTTATGTTTCCTTAGAATATCTTTCAAATCTTTTTCTTCCCCGTCATTTAAATGAGAGGCAATGATGACGGGAAAGGTCTCTTGTTCGCCTAGATAGGCGTACTTGAGATGCGCAGGAAGGGCTTTCAATTCTAAGGAAGAGGCAGGCTCACCAGAAAGACTAGTCAAATCTGTTGGCTCCATTGTAGATGAAATTGGGTTTGAAGCCCAATTCATGGCAGAATCTACCACCTGATCGAGATTAAAGTCATCAGACTCTAACTCGAAGTCATCTCCATTTCTGAATCCAATTCTTCCCCGTGTTCACTTGTCAAGTTCTCAATTTGGTTTACTTCAAAGTTTTGGTCCTCGATGTCACGGGGTTGTTTTTCCTAGATGGAAGATATTGACTTCTCTAGTCATGTCTCCAAAGGTTAACCTCGTAGACCCATTCCTGCAATTGATGATGGCATTAGCAGTGGCTAGGAATGGCCGACCTAGGATGACCGGAGTTTGAGCCCTACGATTAGAGTTGGACACAGGTTGTGTCTCCAAAACTATGAAATCGACAGGGTATATGAACTCTCCTACCCGGATCAGGACATCGTTAATTTCCCCTTTTGGAACTTTAACAGAACGGTCAGCCAATTGGATGGTGACTCGAGTTGGACTAAGGTCACCCAACCCGAGTTGTTGATAAACAGAGAATGGAAGCAAGTTGATACTTGCCCCCAAGTCAGAAGTGCACGACTAATCTCGGCTTGTCCTATTGTGCAGGCAATGGTAGGGCTACCTGGATCTTTGTACTTGACAGGATAGGTCCCGAAAATAGCTCACAATATTAGTGGCTAGAAAGACTTTCTTAGGAACATTAGTCTTTCTCTTCTTGGTGCACATGTCCTTAAGAAACTTAGCATAAGAAGGAACTTGTTGGATGGCATCAAGAAGTGGCACATTTATCTTTACTTGGTTAAACATCTCGATTATCTTGTCCATGTGCGGGTTTTGCTTATTGTTTTTCAGCCTATGTGGAAATGGTACTATAGGCTGGTGCACCTGGCTGGCTGACTTGTCTTTTTCAGACTCGTCCGAATTGGAAGAAATTGGATTGGATGAGGTGGAAGCTTGATTGTGGTTGTGCTGAATAGGATTGGTGGGTGTTGACACTTGGTTATCAAATTTCTTTCCTGACCTCAATGTATGCACAGCATTACATTGATTGAATGAAGGATCCTCAGCCAGATGAGCTTGTTGGGAATTCCTCGGATTGGTGATTGGCTGACTAGGTAGGGTACCCTTTTGTCTTATTTTGTGGTTGGCCAGTTGACTCATTTGAACTTCTAGCCTCTGAATGGTTTGCATGAGAGAGTCTTGGTTTTTCATATATCTCTCCATGTTTCTCTCAAAGTCAGTCATTCTTCTTTCCAATTGAGGATTATGGAAGGGGATTGCGGAGCTTGGTTAGGAAAGTTCTGTTGATAATTTGGAAAGCTTGGTGGATGGTTGGGAGAATTATTATGGAAATTGGAGAAGTTGGGTTGATGATTGGAAGAATTGTTACCATGATGGAAGTGGTTAGCATGATTGGATCGTGAATGGTCATTGTTGTTCTGGCTCCATGAGAAATTAGGGTGATTTCTCCAGCCGGGATTGTACGTTGGTGCGTAAGGATTGTTGTTTGGCCTTGAAAAAGCCGCATTCATTGGTTCGTGATAGGATTGCTGAGCCTGAAACACTGGGCATTCCTCGAATACATGGTTCATGGCTTGACAGTAAGTGCAGCCCGGGGGTGGAAATTGGTTCGGGCTGACTTGATTGACTGGACTTGGTTCTTTCGTCTCTAGAGCTTCCAGTCTTCTAGCTAAATTAGCTAACTTAGCCTCATTAGCGATGGACGATTCTATGGAGTGGAGACCTCCTTTTGAAGAGATGGAGTTAGGATTCTTATGGGTCTCACTCGCAGATTCCCATTGGATGGTTTTCTCAGCTAAATTTCATACAAATCCCATGCCTCATCTTCATCTTTCTGCAAGAAACCCCCTTGGCACATACTCTCTAAGAGGGTTTTGGTGGAATAGTCTAAACCATCATAGAGAATTTGGCATTGTCGCCATTTCTCTATTCCATGGTGTGGACATTGGACAAGGAGGTCTTTGAAGCGTTCAAAGTACCTCCAGAACGGTTCACTAGGCTCTTGCTTGAATTGCATGATCGTCTTCCTAATGAGAGCGTTTTATGGATAGGATAGAATTTCTTCAAGAAAACCTTGATGAAACCATCCCAGGATGTGATGGAACCGGCTGCTAAGCTGTAGAGCCACTTTTTCGCCAGGTCCTTAAGTGCGAAAGGGATAAATCTCAACCTAATAGCATCGTCTACAAGGTGTGGGATTTTCATCATAAGACATACTTCCTCAAATTCTCTTATGAAGAAGTAGGCATCTTCGGACTCTAGACCATGAAATTTGGGGAGTGTGTTGATGAATTGAGGCTTGAGCTCGAAATTGTATTCACCACTGATGGAAGTGAAATGCACGATGGAAGTGAGGTCCTAATGGGGTAGAACCTATCCTGCAGTGATGTGGATTGAGCCATTACCGATCTGGTCTTGGTTCAAACTTAGGTGGTGATGTATTTCTAGTCAACCTAGATGAATTGGGGTCTCTCGACCACACTTGCATACACTAACACAATCACAATCACAACAAGTTCAAACAGCAGTCAATAATAATAATCAACCAAGCCTAGTCTAAGGTATCCTTGACCTAGACAACTCCTAATTGGTTGATTGTCCACAAGAGGTAGAATGTAGACCTTGACCATAAGCTAATCAGCCAGGTCAGGGCAAGATTTGTGGGAGGTTTTCCGTCAAAAGACGTTCCTTAATTAAGTAACCACCAATCTTCGGGCTTTCGGCCCTCAATCCCTTTCCTTGATACTGATTTTATAGGAGTCAATTTCCAACACTTTTCCTCTTTAGGATAATCTCCTATTGAGTTCGAGATGTCCCTAAGGCCAACGTCTATCAAATTTTAATTAGGCTTAGGTTGTGCGTGCTTGGAGATGGTTTGTGGGCTAAGGAAGGGTAATGACTTCCCCACCTTATCTTGATTTGGGTTTTGCCCTTAGAATTGATTCGTGCAAGTGTGCAAGATATAGGAAAGTAGCATTCAAAAGCAAAATCACCCAAGAATGTTTTTCTAAACTATATGCTATACATATATACCTTGTCTCCAGCTCTCTTCAACAGTAAAGTAAAGAATTGAAAAGACTTGTGCCTAGAATGCAAATGTCTAAACAATTTTTAACTTTCAACGAATATTTTACTGTTGACTTAAAAACAGGGATGTTGGATAGAAACACTAGCACAAATATGACATATAAAAACTAAAGTTTTTGCGAGCAATATGTCCTGCAAACAAAGTTTTTAGTAGTCCCAAAAAATTTTAGATTTGCAAAGCAATTTCTTGAAATTCTGTTTCCTACTTTCGAGAGTAGGGGCAAAGAATTTTCAAGTCTTCTTGGCAAAGCTTGAATGCTAGATCTTGATCTTCGAGTCCCTGAAACAAACACACAAAAGTTGTTAAAAACAACTACACCGTTCCCTCCCCGGCAACGGCGCCAAAAATTGATTGCTAAAATAAAGAAACAACCAATAAGTTTAAGAATGTACCGTGTAGCTTGTGGCTAACGGGTCGTGTCCACAAGGAGGGATGCGATGGAAGCTTTTCGATGAGTCATTTTAAAAACAAGGAATTTGTGTTCGTTTTTTTAGGAAAAAAGAGAATGTAAGGAAAAGAGATGAAAAAGAGAAATTTCAACTTTCAGAAAAGGCTTTGGATGAGGTGATTTTTAAAAAGCTTTAAGAGTTGTGATGTTGTTTTATAATAAGAAATCAAATCTGGGCTTACTATCTTCCTACTCAATTGTTCATTCTTCTCTTAAAGTATTAAGTCCCTCGAGTTATCATTTGCAAAACTTAAAGTTGCCTTTTTTTAGAAAGCTTTAAGTAAAGCACATAAGATGCAGAAGGTTTGAGTCCTTTTTCTTCAAGAAAGAGTTGGAATCGGATATTAAACATAAAGCGCGATGAAGCAAGAATGAATTAAAACGATTCACAAGAAGTTCAGGAAAGAATGGTGAATTCAATTGTCCATACCCATCCTCATGTGCCTTCAAGAACACTTTCAAAAAGAAAGGCTTTTAAGGGAGGCATGCATATGAGTCATCGAGACTTTTTCTTTTAAAAACAGAAGAGAAGAAAACAAAAGAGAGTCGATAGCTAGCCCAGAAAACCTTTTAGTTATCCATGGAAAACAATAAAGCAAACATAAATACGCACAACATACCGAAACACGAGTGAAGAAAAGGAGGCTTGCTTCTTGTATTGATGTCACTTCAATCTTCGATTACATGCTCTCTGTCCTCTCTCTCACAAGTTTTTTAGACTGAACTACAAAGTAAACAATGAAATTACAACTTGAGTTCTAGCTAACAAAGAACCTAGATCCTAAGAAAATAAAAGCAAAATTTAATCCTAGTCTTCTCTGTATTTTTCCTTGCTGAAACCCCTTTTATAGCCAAAACCTGAAAAGATAGGATCCCGGGAACGTTGGGGGAGCAAACGCTCCCCCAACTGAAATGGTTAGGCCACGAAACGAGGCTTGGGCCGCGTTTCCGCGGCCCTGGTGTGGCCAGGTGGCCACACCAAGAGGGGGCTGGTTCCTGGTTTCCTGTTTAGCTCGCATCTCCTGCTGGTTTTCTTGTTGCTGCTTCAACCGCTGACTGAATCAGCTTTTGATTTTCTGGCTTTGATTCCTCGATTCAAGGAGGATTTTTCTCACCCCTTGATATGCCAAGATATAGCCTAGACTTCTTCACTTCGAATTTATTCTGAATTAATTCAGAATAAAGTGGGCTTTTTGGCTTGTTCCTCATTTATTTCCTTGAGCATTTGGGCCTACATTTAGAAAAGAAAAAAAAACACTTATTAATATCATTTATTAGCAAACAAGTGTGGCCACGTGACAACATAAATGCAATGTATGTGACAAATCATTATCTTTTCAGAAGTTGTCACATAATAGTTATGGTATTGGATTTGTTGAAAAATCTTCATATTGTAGTAATCCATATAGTTCTTTTGTAAAAAGAAAGTCTAAGAAAATTAAGTTTATATGGATTCCTAAGAATTTAAGTATTCATGATAAAAATACATATATTGCATCATACATTCATGATATATGTAATTCTTGCAACTATGTGTATACTAACAGGTGGAAACCAAATTCTAAATGGATTTGAACTCCTAAAGGTTAATATGTTCTTTTATAATTGGTACCATCTAACGTTTATCTTGCAGGTACCATATAAGAATGTGATAAGAACATATATATATATTTAATAATATATTTGTTGCAAGGGGAGAACACAGTCTTTCTATATTTGTTATAACCCAATTTCTGCAGGGGGAGAAAAATATAACCTATTTTCTGCAGGGGGAGCATTTGTGCACACAAAGTATCATCATCAAAAAGGGGGAGAATGTTGGAACTTGTTTTGATGAAGATATTTGTTAAGCAAATCATTTGGAGCTCTAACACAAGCCAACTCAAGAGTTCTTCATGATCAAGACTTCCCAAGGAGAGTTGCTAATGATATGTATTGTAATGGTCAATAGCATGTTAAAAGCCTTGATGCACACACATATATCATAGCCTATTAGTAGACTTGATCACCTATTAGTAGACTTAACCCTTCCTATTAGTAGACTTGACCCTTCCTATTAGCAGACTTGACCCTTCCTATTAGCAGACTAATAGGGTTATCAGTCGACTTATAAAAATACTAGTCGACTAATACATGGTATAGTCGACTTATAGGTTTCCCTAGTCGACTATCTTTTGTCGTGAAAGATCGCAACTCTCTGTTTGTCACTGTTAGTCGACTTAACAGTTCATATAGTCGACTAATAGATGTTGTAGTCGACTTATACCCAAGATTAGTCGACTAACCCAGTATAAATTGCCCAACTTAGTCGACTAACCCATATGTCAAGTCGACTATAGGTAGTTTCTGACTGTTGGACAGTTTTTGTATTCTGGTATTTTGTGCTACGTTTTCCAATGTTTCAAACATTTGAATTGCACCTGTAACTACCCTAACTTATCCTAGTGTGCATCTATATAAAGGGTAGTTAAGCCTAAGGCAAAATACCAATCCTAATCTTCAGTTTTCTAAATCAAAATTCTGCCAATCCTGAAAACTGTTCCCACTTCAGTTCTTCACCAAATTCTGATTCTCTAGTGAAGTTCTCTGAAGTTTCTCCTATACTAGACCTTGTCCACATTCATACACAGTACCAAAGCTTATAGAAAGTGTTGTAATCCTCAAAGATATCATTGTACAAGAGGGTCTTCTTGGTGTAGAAGCAAGTTGTACAAGGTGGAGTTTGTTCTCTTGGATGTAGAGGAGGTGTACACATTTGGCAAAGGGATTTGTCAAGTGGTGTGCTTGGTGTTAATTTTGGGTGTACAAAATTAAGGATAAAGGAAAATCTCAAGCGGGTGGCTTGGGGACTGGATGTAGGTCACGAGGACCGAACCAGGATAAATCTCTCGTGTTTGTGTTTGTCTAAACTTTTCTGAGATTTGATTTCCTTTACTGCAAGTTTATTTATTTGTTTAACTTAATTCTTCTTTGTTTAGTATTTGTGTTGACTTCGTATTTTAGATCCATAAGTGCCAACAGAGAAAGTTCCACAATTGGCATCATCTCGGGACCAACAACATCCCCTCATGAGTAACAATAAGCACATTCCAAACTTCATAAGCAGATTTACAATTCATGATGCAGGAAAGATCATCTTCATTTAATGCTTGAGTGAGTGCATATTGGGCTCTAGCATTGGCCTCATAGTCTTTAGAGATTTCTTCGGACCATATTTTCTCATCAGTGAGAGGTTCAATAAATTCTTTGGTGATGGACTTGGCAACTCTAACTCCTAAGGATTTTAGAAATAGGTTCATTTTGACCTTCCAAATGGGGAAGTTCAATCCATCAAATTTGGGTGGGGACTTGATGCTAGAAAAGTCAACATATGCCATGAATACAAGTATAGTGCACAATAAATAATAAATGCAACAAATAGATATAGCCAATAGTGAGGATCTCCCTAAGGTGGTTAAACCAAATGCTAGCGTTAGGCTCTGATACCAATTGAAATCACCTAGAGGGGGTGAATGTGATGGCTATACTAAGTGGCAAATAATGCGGATTAAAACTAATTAACAATAAACAACAACAATATTAAACTTGCAAGGAAGTAAACAAATAATAGTGCAAGTAAGTGAGAGAGAGAGTTTAGAGATAAGTGGACAATCGTAAACACGAGAATATGTTTCGAGGTTCGAGCCACTGCTCTACGTCCCCGCCATCAACACGATGAAGGATTTCCACTATGCTTGATCCCACCGGATCGTCAATACAAGTTCTCACTAGAACTCTTCGGACACACTTGTCCTCTCTCACGGTAACACCGACTTAGAGCTCACTAGCTCGTTTGAGGCCGCAACCTCTACAACTTCTCGATATGAAGAAATGATGATCAACACTTGACCACAAACAAAGCTCACTTGCACAATCCTATAACCAAGATGAGGAGATGAAACTTTCGGGATTGTGTGGTGCTAAAACAAGTAGAGAAGGGGAAGAGAAAGCTTCAAGCTAAAACACAAAAGATTGAGAATTTGGCTCAAGAAAATTCTTTTTGCTAAAGGCTAACCTTTGAGAAATTTTGATTTTACTCTTGTAATGTTGTTTTTGAGTTGTAAAACACTCCCATTATTTATAGGGAATGAAAATAGGGTTAAACAAGCCAAAATATTCGTTGGGAGAAGCCCCAACAAAAGACAAACAAAAAAATAACCATTGGAATCTGTCAGCAGACTCTGACTGCTGTCGGTCGACCGGGCCGGTCGACCGCCAACGGTGGGATTTCCAACCGTTGGGAAAGCGGTCGACCGGGCCGGTCGACCGAAGTCCCAAATAGAGAGTGACCACTCTCTGTCGGTCGACCGGGCTGGTCGACCGAAGTCCCAAATAGAGAGTGACCACTCTCTGTCGGTCGACCGGGCCGGTCGACCGAAACAAACAGAGAGCTCTGCTCTTTCTGCCGGTTGACCGGACGGTCGACTGATGTGTACAATGCACATTGGTGCATGTCAGTTGACCGCCCGGCCGATCGGCAGAGCAGTTCCGCTCTGCCAACGGTCGACCGTGCGGTCGACCGGACTAGGCCAAAAGTCAGGTTTTTGAAACCCTTTTGAAGTCTAAATTTTTTTGATAAAAATTTCTTTAGACGGGTAGATACAAAATAGAGTTCTATGGCTAAGAAAGATCATAGTGTGATCATAGATCAACACCAAAACATTTGAACTATATTTTGATAAAAATTCTTTTTCTAAACTTAAAAACCATTTTTTTCCAAAAACTTGTTTTTCCAAAAATCGAATTTTCCAAACTTCATTTTTCTGAAACTTGATAAGAAATTTTGTAATAAAATTTTATTTGAAAGCATGAAGCAATATCAAATGTGTGTGTGTGGCAATCCAATGTTATCAACCCTATCATCTTGGTTTTGACAAATAGACTATAAATCTTAACTAAAAGAAAAAACAAAGATACAAATCTTGTATAGTCTTCTCAACTTGTTTTTGATTGATCCTTGAGATCTTCTAGTGTGCTCGGCTCTGGGATCTAAATCCTCGCGGCTTCCAAATGTTAATCTTGTGTAGGAGCCATCAATCAACCTATGTTTTAACCTGAAACTCATTTAAAATAATCTTGTTACTTCCTAACTTCATATGGTTTGTAATCATCAAAACTTAAGGCTAATGACCTTTGGGCCAACACCACATAAGTTTCAATATGTTTGGTTTTCAGTCTAACCGGTTTTGGTTTTCAAGTTAACATACATATGGTTTTCATGAATAGATAGAATCAAAACAAGTTTACATGGTTTAATGTATATTAGATTTCATCTATATACATATATGCTTCATATAGTTAGAAAAACTTATTTTGATTATCCTATTCGTGTGTTTGGAATTTTGTGTTTAACAAACCTATTTTTGGATTTCATGTCAAAAACAAAGA
>JAVJIF010004315.1:0-141830 GCA_038442645.1 Agave tequilana | reverse complement strand
AACATATGGATTTGTTTGGTCTGACCAAAATCAAGAGTTTAAGTGGTAATCATTTTGTTTTCGTACTTGTAGATGATTTTTTGAAATTCACTTGGGTTTTTCTTTTAGAGCATAAAGATGAAGCTTTCTCGTATATTAATGCTTTTATAAGAAGAGTTGAAAAGAAAAGAATTTACGATTTTGCATATAAGAAACGATAGAGGTGGTGTGGTTGTCAACTATCTTTATCATTATTGTGAAGAAAATGGAATAAAATATAAGCATTCATGTTCTAGAACTCTAAACAAAATGAAGTCATCGAAAAAATGAGTACTCTCTAAGAGAGAGTTGGACTATGATTAGTGAATATAGTCTCCCTCAATATTATGGGCCGAAGCAATAAGCACATCATGTTACAAAATGGAGTTTACTATTGCAAAAATTTAAACAAAACCCCATTTGAGATTATCACTTGAGGAAATCAATTTGTTTCTTATTTCAAAATTTTTGTATGTAAATGTTTGTGAATACCAAAGATTACTTTGAAAAAGTTTGTTGCTAAAGCTTATGAAGCTATTTTTGTTGGATATTCAAATACTAGTAAAGTTATAGAGTTTTCAATAGGTCAACTTTGACTATTGAGGAATCTACACATGTGAAGTTTGAGGAATGTTACTCTCTAGTGAAAAAAGTTGTAGAGTGTGAAATTGGTTCCTTAGGTGAAGACATGAGAAAATGCCTATGAAAAACTCACCGGAACAAGAAGACAAGTAAAGAGAAGATCAAAATGGTGAAGTTCAAGAAGTGAAGGAGAAGTTCAACTAACTCAACCACTTTCAAAAAATTAGAGATATGCTACAAGTCATTCCAAAGATCTCATCATAGATCCAAACTTCATGATATTTGTCATCATTTTACATTTATTTCACACATTGAACCTAAGAACATCCTCGAGGACAAGGGCGATGGTTACTTGTCATGCAAGAGGAGCTCAATCAATTTGAGTGTAACCAAGTTTGGAGATTTGTTCTTAGGTCCCATGATAGACTAAACTATTGGTACTAAATTGGTCTTAGAAACAAGTTAGATCAGTTAGGTAATGTAGTTAGAACAAGACTAGCTAGTGCCCAAGGTTACAATCAAATCGAGAGAGTCGATGTTGAGGAGACTTTTGCATCCGTAGCACAGCTCGAAGCCATTCGTATGACCCTTGCTTCTACCTCATTTAAAGATTTTAAGTTATACCAAATGGATGTTAATAGTGTTTTACTTAATTATTTTATAGAGAAGGAGGTGTATGTTGAACAACCTCCTAGATTGTCAATCCTACACATCCCGACCATGTATTTAGATTATAAAAAGCCTTATATGGTTTGGAATAAGCTCCAAGAGCTTAGTATGAAAGACTTAGTAGATTCCTTGCAAACAAGGGTTTTGTTAAAGGTAAGTAGATACTACATTCTTACTAAGCATGTTGATAGTGATATTTTAATTATATAAATTCATGTTGATGATATATTTTGGTCTACTAATGAAAAGCTTACAAAGAATTTGAATCATGTATGAAAGAGGAGTCTGAAATGAGCATGATGGTGAGCTCAACTATTTTTTGGACTCCAAATCAAGCAAAGGAGCAATGAAATATTTGTAAACAAGCCAAGTATACTAAAGAGTTGATCAAGAAGTTTGGGCTAGAGAATGTGAACGTTAGCAAGACTCTTATGGCCACTACAAACCAAGCTTGATAAGGATGAATAAGTAAATGCATTGACATTAAATTATACCGTAGCATGATTGATGGTTTACTTTATTTGACGGCAAGTAAGTCGAATATTTTGTTTAGTATTTATGTTTGCGTTAGATTTCAATTTTATCTTAAAGAGTCTCACTTGATTGCGGTAAAATGTGTTATCAAGTATCTTAAGGCACTATTGGCATGGCTTGTAGTATTCGAAGACCGGACATTTTACATGACAAGTTTTTCGGTGCTAACTACGTCGGTTGTAGAGTGGATAGGAAAAGCACTAGTGAAACTTGTCAATTTCTAGAAAATTGTCTTATTTCGTGGTCCTCCAAGAAGCAAAATTTTATGGCCTCTCAACCATTGAGGCGGAGTATATTACCAACAAGGCATGTTATGCACAAATTTTGGATGAAACATACTCCCCTTGAGTATGATTTATATTATGATCATATTAAGATTTTTGTGATAATACTAGAACTATTCATATGACTGAGAATGCAAATCAACATAGTAAAACAAAGCATAAAGAGATTCAATATAACTTTCTTAGAGATCATTATGAGAAAGGTTATGCTTCTACAATTTTTCATTAGCCGATTTTTTTTATAAAATCTCTTGATTGTAATACATTTTTTTTTCATTTGTGATGAGTTAAATGTTTGCATGATGGATACTTAATCTTTGATTCAAAATTTCAATTGGTATCTCACTTCATTTCAAAACTTCAACTCCTTTTTAATTTATGCCAAAAAGGGGAGAAGATATTTGGAGTTATTCGATTCTGTATCTATTCTATTGTTTTATGTAATGTTGAATTATTATTTGATTCTATCTCTATTGTGTTGGTCATCGATCATCTAATCGATCGCCAGCACTGAACTCTTTACATAGCTCAGTAGCCCCTCTGGCCAGTCGATGACCCAATTCACTGTGTCAAATAGCTAAATCAAGTTTGCCTAGCCGGTCGACTACTCAGTCGACCGCCAAACTATTTAGATTTGAAAATTTGAATTTCCAATATACATTTTCTGATTTAAACTATTTTGTCTTATTCTTAAACGGGTATATTTCACTTTATTATTGTTTTATCAGCTATCTAATATTTTGTGTTTGTGATTGTTTTTCTCTCTTACTCTTACTCATTTTCGTTTAAATTCTACTTGTTTAAATTTGCTCATACTTGCTCTTTGCTTAATATTGCTCACACTTGCGCTTTGTGCTTATTTGATATTCATTTCTATGCTTTTAGTTTATCGGTTTCACTCTTCAAGTAAGAAAGCAATTGTGCCCTCAGCTCTTAATCTATAGAAATTGTGAGGAGAAATTTGAGCCCTTCATTGGAAATTCGGCTTCACCTCTTGTTTTGAGATTGACTGTGTAGTAGTAATTTTTAGTTGTTCTATTTTTCGCATTTGATTGGCATATCACCTATTGAACCCCTCTAGGTGATTTCACATGAAGGTGTTACAGAGCTCTAGTAGTTGACTTGTTTTTATTTCCAGGAGGTTTTACTTTTTTTTACTTTATTTCTATGATGTAATAAATCACGTCTTTTGTCATACTATTGCACTTGTGTAATAAAGCTGGAAATTTATGCTATATTGTGTTTAATTTCATATACTGAGGCTTTAACGCATTTTGAAAAAAATACGTCACCGACTTTCGTCGTGTACCCATATTAGTATATTTTAGTTAGCGGGGCGTGACAAAGTTGTTGAAATCTCACGGCTAATCGACGTGTATTGGTTAAACATCAAGGGAAAGTATGACTTGTCGAAGCTTAGTGCTAGAGTCAAGTATGGGTTTGTGTTTGTTCTGATGATGAAGGATCCAGACGCTAGTCAGACTGATATCCCAATCACTTTCATGCTTGACTTACCCAATGGTCCTCTTAGGGTTGTTCTATTACCCTGTCTCATTTGCCCAAGAATGAATAGAAGACTCTCCCTTATTCAAATTTATTGCAACTGTGGATGCATGGCAAATCTTATTCTCAATGATGGTAATCAAAAAGAGCTATTTGAAGAAGAGGCTCATCATCAATCAAGAATGAACGTTGTTATCTTCCATGTCTATAACTGAGTCATGATCAGCCTAAGAGGATGGAGGATAATTGCTTAATAGAAGTATATGCTAATTAAACTCCAGAGCTATTAGACCTTGCCTTTATAGTTAGATTATGACAATCATCTAGTGAGCAAGCTGTATTCTCTTTGCGTCCAGGGTATTGTCACTCATGAAACATAATTTAGGGGTTTTAAAAAAAATTTCCAAAAAAAGAAATATCGAATTACATGGAGAAATTGTGGATAACATTGAAATCCAAGAAAAATCAAAAAAAGTGTTACATTTATTATACGGAGAAAATTATGAATTATTTGTATGTTCTAAACCAAAAATTTTGTGGTTCTTTTCCTTTTCTGTAATTAATATTAAATCTAGAACCTCAATAGATCTTTACTAAAAAATTTGACTTGCCGAAGATTTTGTACAAACGATGTTGATTCTTGAATTAGTGAATTCTCTTTCTTCTTATTCATTCGTCGTTTAATATATGGATTCTTATAAAGTTTTATAAAACCAAAGCTACTATGTCTGTGATGTATCCTACTAAACTTGAGACTAAATCAAAATCGTACGTAAAAACATAATCATATTATTGTTCAGAGTTAAGTGTGTTCAAATATTTCATGTTGTCTTTTTTTACATCTGGAAGGTTGGTGTGGATAATACTGAGCCCCTAATCAGTTGCCTTCTGATATCTATGTAAAGTTGCAAATGTACTATAATATTTTATGAACAAATTCTTTTATAAGCATAGAGACATAGATTCTGGCCGTCTCCATTGTTAAGTTTCAATGAGATGTAGTTTCAATGTCTGTATTTTACCAACTTCTAAATTGGCTTCTTTCAGCAACTTGAATGGTTCTACACTGTGAACATGCAATTTCATCATGGTACTGGGAGGATGCCATCCAGATGAATCTGAACCATGACAGTCTCCTATGTTAAATTGTTATGCAAATCTGTATAAGTTTTATAATTTGCATTACTTTTTGAATTTGAGTGTTAATCTTTTTATGCAAGTCATAAATATGTAATGCAAATAATGCAACTGACTCAGACATTCTGGTATCATGAGGTGTCATATGAATTAAATCTATCGGTTGTCTATATAGATACGCTTGCACTACCTCAATTGACTCATTCCTAAAGTTCTATTGACAGAACTATTGTAACAAACTCAGCAGTAGGTAATACAAGATCCCATGTTCTTAGACTCTCACACACTATGCACCATCAGAAATTACCCAAACTCCTATTGACTACTTAGTTTATCAATCGGTTTATGGATGGAAGGCAGTAGAAAATTGAGGTTTAATTCTCATTTTATGTCACAAGCTATGTAGCACGGACACTTCTAGTATGGAGCTATGTCGTGTTAGAAACGAGTATGACACGCATGTTGGAGAGTCGTGTGTATTTTTAAGAATTTGTCACGTGTCAACATGTTATGTCCATTTCAACATTGTTGTGTCCGTGCAACATAGGCACAGGATTTTCCAAAGGAGCTTGTGAATTTAACATCCTTGTCGGAGAAAATTATTTGGGCAACCCACCCGCATAATCTAACAACTTCATTAAAATATATCTTAGCAATCTGAGAGGCATCTGAAGTTTAGAACACGGTAGAAAGTGAGCCATCTTCAAAAAAAATGTCACACCCCGCTTCTCAAAATACAGAGTACGAGTAAATGACGATGGCAGGAGATACTTACGAAGAGAGAAACCTCTTCAGTGAATAGCTTACACTGTAGTAAGGAGCCAAATTCTCGCACACATATACAAAAGACAGCTAGAAGTTTCATTTTCACATAAAAGACATGCATCTATAATAGTCTTTGTCTAGATACAAGATTAAAAACATAACAAAGTAGAAATAAAAGAAGATACAATTTTGACATCGGGTCATCATAACAAGACAAAATGCCAAAATACATAAGGTAAGAAACTTTGGACTCTCGCCAGGTAGTGTTCCTGGGTTTTCTTCAAACAATGGCTCGTCAGTCTCCTCAAGCTCTGATGCTGAAAAATCAAGGTCTGTCAAAAGTGGACCAGCAAGTGTACGCACGAGAAGAGGAAACAATAATATGGAAATGTAAAAGTAAAGGGGTAATATAAGTAGAGCACTGGAATGATTGAATAATGAATCGACGGTAATATAAACTGATAGAAAAAATACCATCGAGAGTAAAAGAACACTAGATCATGTGAAATAAGATCATGTATATATACTATAACATATATATAATGAGCATGAAGCACCCTGGATGAGTAATGCCATATATCATAATCATTAGATTACAAGAACACAAGATCACAAGTTAAGAATAATATGGCAAGTCCAGGAACATCATGTAGTCAAGATTATACATATCACAAATGATAATTCTAAGTCTAGTATATTTTATTACCCTAACTAATATAGCCATCCTGTGCCCCATCCCACAAGACAACTACATATCAAACAATTGATCGTTAGTGGATCCTGATAGCAGGGAGAAACAGTTCACTGTACTCAGATATCATGTAACATGTAATAACAGGTGCGCACATAAATAACAAGTTCACATGTGGTATACAAACCCACAAGGGGTCGCCCTTTCAAGCATACCTCCTGAATTTTCTCATCTATAGTCTCTCCTAGTAATCCTGGCTTGGTTAATTAAGTGCAAGATAATGTGTGACTCAGCATGACAGGATCAGGGATTAATATCAAGAGTATCAGTGTCAAATAGTGATTACAATACATATCAAAATTTTGAAAAAATGGAAAATGGTGACAACATCGAGTGACAAATGCATAATAGTATAACTGATGCCAGTGTATTAGGATGTAGATTAAAAATAGTAATCATGAGATAGGGTAACATCAACTTACTTGTACAATATTTACTAATTTATAGTTATACATGAATGATCATTTATGTAAGAAACATCCTATGCATGCATATCTTAAAATACACATGATCAGGGAAGGATATGGGAATCGAGATTGAAAAGGAATTTATAAACTAACAAAAGAACACAGAGGAGAGTGAGTATGTGAACTTGCCTGATGTCATTGAAATCTGAATTTCCGTAACTACAACTGGCTCTAGGTAAAATTCACGGCCTAAATATTGCGTGAATTAATTAGAGACTTGACATGTTCTTTATTCAGTGATAAGTTAAATGAGCATATAATTTTTACTATTTATTATAATTTGGTTGGTTAATATTTTCAAATAATTCTATTTCTGAATTTTAGCAACCATTAAAAGTATACTTTCATAAAAATACATGCATAAATTAATAAATTGATGTATAATGTTTATATATTACTGAATTATGAATTTATATTTTTTTGTGATATATAGAAATTTATTGGCAATTTTTAAATAAATGATCATTAAATAATAATTACAAAGAATATTTAATTTCATGTTATTCTAAGTAATATGACACTGAAAATAATTTTATAGAGTCCCAAATTTAGTTTGTGATTTTCTGTGAATTTTTTGGAATTTTTGAGTTTATTTCAATTTTTTTGAATTAACATAAACCTAAAAATCAATAAAAATCAATAAATGGCTTAACGGGTCTGTTTGCTACAGTGGTGGGTTTTGGATCTGGGTTTGCTATAGTGACTATTTTAATTTATTTCCTTTTCTTTTCTTTTCTCTTTTCCTCTTTTTCTTCCTGTAATTTTTTTTATTTGGGGCCGGGTTGACCCGAACGTGGGTCTGTTATAGGTCAGGCTAGGCCTGGCCTGACCAGACTAGGTCTAGGCCCGCTGGCCTGGCTCAGGCGGAGCCTGGCTCGACAGGCCTGGCCGAGGCAACACAGCGCTGTGTTGTGATAGTTCTGTGCACATTTTCCCCTTTTTTAATTTTTACTTTAAATAAAATGAATAAAAATCCTAAAAAATCATGATAAATACGGCACATCTTAGGTGTTCTATATTATTTTATTGTTCTTTTAACACAAATTTTTAATGATAAAATTAAAGCTAAAATATAATGCGTATTATGTGTTCGATGAAATGCCACAAAGAACTAAATTCTACGAAAATGCAAAATAAATTACCTAAAATGCTTCCCTTCAGTCTGAATGTTCTTCCCTTTGTCCAGCACTTTAGAGTTTAGGGAGAGAAAGTGAGAGAGTAGTGAGAAAGAGAGAGAAGTTTGGGTTTTACAATTTTGCTAGAGATGGTGAATTGTCCCTTATATAGGCACACACACACCCCTAAGCCACCCTTGAGAGTAAGGCTATATGGAGGGAGTAGTGGGTCAAGTTAGGGTGAGTGGGAATTAGAGGAAGAAAGTGAGAGAAATTAGAGAGGGCGGGGGAAGTTGGAGAGGATGAAGAAAGTTAAAAGGAGGTTTAAATAAATGGGTTTGGGCCTTTAACCACACATTAATATCGCATCATGGTTAACTCATTACATTCATTCCTAAAAGACCTGAGTTCAAACTTTTGTGGCTGCAAATACTTTTGGATTTTATTTTTATATTTATTTTTTATTTTTGCCTTTTCTTAACTCAATTAAATTCCTATTTATTCAAAAAATTCATAAAAATAACAAATATTATTTAAGTATTAGTGAGAAATCAAATTCATGAAATTCATCCCCGATTGCAAATTAAAAATCTGAAAGTCGTATTGCGACATAGATGGGTCATGAATATCGAGAATCTTTAATTAATTTAGAAAAATTTTGGAAAAATTTAGAAATATCTGAAATATTAGAAAATTTTATTAGAGTTAAAGTAGACTTAGTTTAGACCACTAGAACAGATATTTATACCATACCGACCACCAGTGAAAAGTATTGTTGACTGGAACCGAGGGTTACAATGGTCCACAACAAGTATGAAACCATGCTTTCATTCAGTCTTTGGAAGACCAAGCACAAAATCCATACTGACATTTTGCCAAGGGCATTTTGGAACCGGAAGGGTGGAGTATAGAGGCCCATGTTTTGCTTATGTTGCTTGGTTAGTTGAGATATGCGATATTGGCCAAGTCAAGCAATATCCCTCTTCAAGCTTAGTGTAGAAACGATATTCCATAACTTTAATTGTCTTGTTCCACCCAAAATGTCCAGCAAGCTCCCAGTGTTAATTCTCAGACTAAGAATTCTCTCAAGGAGATGCAAGAGATATAGAGCTTACGAGAACAAAACAAATACCCATCTAGTAGAGGAAGTCATCAACCTCATGAGTCAAACTATCCTTTAAGACAGTGAATATATTTTCAAAATTTGGGCATGATTCATAAGTGTCTTTGATTTTTTCAACCCAACCACTTCACTACTAATGAAAGAAAGTAGGGCGCGATGATGACTAAGTCCATCAGTGACCTTATTCTCGACCCTGGCCTTATGTTTGAGGACATATGTATAATCTTGAAGGAACTCTACCCACCAATCATGTCTCGAATTTTGCTTTTTTGGGAGTTAAGATATTTAAGGGCTTCATGGTTCGAATAGACAATGAATTCTTGTGGTAATAAGTAATGGTACTAATAACACAGAGCTTGAACCACCACATAGAACGTCTTATCGTAGGTGAAATACCGTTGCTGAGTATCATTCAATTTTCACTAACATATGCAACTTGGTGCTTTTCTCGACTCAGTATGCCTCCTATTCTAATGCTCGAGGTGTCACAAGTGATTTCAAAGACTTTCATAAAATCTAAAAAATTCATGATAGGAGCTTCCATCATCCTCTCCTTACTTTCTCAGAATGCCTTGGCAGTTGCTTTAGTCCATCAAAATTCTCCTTATTTTAGACAGTTAGTAATTGGGGCCATAATGGTACTAAAATTCTGATAAACAATCTATAGAAAGTGTCTAACTGATGAAAACTTCTCACTTCTCTAATATTGCAGGGTTCTAACCGAACTACAATAGTCCTAATCTTATTGGAGTATGCAAAGACTTCCTTTTAAGATACAATAACTGATTCCAGTATAAAAGAGAACAAACACAAATTTGAGAATCTTTCCCTGGGATTTCTCATCCAATCACACTGATTGCAAAGTTTTCAAAGCAAATTTATTTCATCCAAATACTGAGGAAAATAATAAGCAGTCTTGGCTTTAAATAGGCCTACATTATTAGAGAAGTCACATCAAAACGATGAGGGCTAAATAAACAAAATACACCATTATTAGAGGCTACAGAAAGCATTTAATGGATCTGCAAAAGAAGAAAAAGCTTCAAAAGCTTTCAACAATGAACAAGTATATGAAAAGGTGAAATATCTCATGCCAAGTTGTGAAAAAGTGAAGCAAAATACAATTGAAAAAATGTGTGAAAGAAGCGATCAATATTTTTTAACCTCCCGTATTGAAAGTGTTGTTTGTGAGACACTGCCTTGATGTCTTGTATATTGAGAAAAATGTGTGTGATAGCGTTATTGACACATTACTCAATATTCCCGGTAAGGCTAAGGATGGTATCAAAAGTAAACTGGATTGGTTGAAATGGGTATACCTGAGCAGTTAGCACCTGAACAAAAGTAAAACAAAAAATACATATTTACTGCCAGTATGTTATACTTTGTCTAGAAAGAAGAAGATAGAACTTTATCAGTATCTTGCTAGGATTAAGGTCCCAAGCGATCACTCATCAAATATTTGATGTCTCATGTCAATGAAAGGTTAAAGCTTGTTGGTTTGAAATCTCATGATTGTCATGCATTGATGCAATAGTTGCTATTGTTAGTTATATATTCTATACTTTCGAAACATGTTCGTCTTACCATTTCCCAAGTATGCCTTTTCTTCAATGCAGTATGTGGCAGGGTAATTAATCCTGAAAAATTGGATGAGTTATAAAAGAATATTGTGGTTACATTGTGTTAGCTTTAGATTTTTTTTTCCACCTTCATTTTTTGATATTAAGTTGCATCTAACTGTTCATTTGGTTAGAGAGACTAAACTACATGGTCCGATCTTCTTAAGGTGGATGTCTCCATTCGAGCGATACATGAAAAAAAGCATCCACAAATGATGAAGTGGTTGATATTCATGAAGAATAAGCGGATTTCATTCTAGAGCATGCTTAGTAGCAAGTATTTTTCAGGCTTCTTATACTTGTGATATGTGGGATACTTGATATTAAAGGGTTTAGATGAAATAAGCATTTGTGATACTTGTTTCATATTCCATATTTGTGATACTTGTTTCTTGTTCCATAATTTTGATATTAGCTTGTTTCATGTTCCATGTTTGTGATATTTGTTTAATATTTTCATCATCTTTTAGTAGGTATCTCATCAGAAGGTTGGCCAGATGGGGGCACACGAGGAGACTGGCTAGACGGTGGCACACGAGAAGGGACAACCAGGTAGCGCGGTGAGGGTTAGATCCAGTGATGTGTATATTTGTGATATGTGTGATACTTAATATTTAGAGGATTACATGAAATTTGCATTTGTGAAACTTGTTTCATTTCTCATATTTGTGATCCTTGTTTCATGTTTCATAATTGTGATACTAGCTTGTTTCATATTTCATATTTGTGATACTTGTTTAATATTTTCGTCATGTTTTGGTAAGTATCTCATCACTAGGCGGCGGCGCAGGGGTGAGACCGGCTAGGCGGCGGTGCACGAGGGACGACCTGGTGGTGTGGTGAGTGTTCAGATCCAGTGATGTGTACTCATTTTGAATCAGCATGTGGATTTTAAATGGGGCATGTATGTTGGCCCAAAGGCCCATCACTCTAGTTTTGATGATGATTAACTCATGTAATTATGGTACTAATGATCTTGTATTTATTTAGTCTCAGATTTATGATCAAGATCTTAGTAGGTGTTTAGCTTCAACAAAAGATTTAAAGCCATGTTTTGGAGCTAGCATGGTTTGATTCAAGAGCCAATGCATTAAGATCACATCAAGTACTCAAGAGGAGTCTAGCTCTTTGGATCAAGTGATTGGTTGCTAATGTTGCATATTTAATGTCACATTTTCATACTTATTTTAGAATAAAAGCCTGCATTGTCCTAATTATTTGTTTAATTTATTTGCAGGCCCAATCCTTAAGGAGATGAAGAGAAATGAGCCCAAAAGCCCACCAGAATTCTGAATTAAATCAGAGTTAATTCGTACACATAAAATCAGGGTAAAATCAAGAGGTTGAAACCGGTTGAGAAGAATCCTCTCTGAATCGATCGGTTAAAGCCAAGAATCCAAGGCCATTTCGTCAGAATCCGGAGCTCAAACGACAAAATCAACAAAGGATAAAGCCAGAAGAAACCCATGGGGAGACCCACCAACAGGGTGTGGCCACCTGGTCACACCCTTGCCGTGGAAACGCGCTTGGGCCGCGTTTCTGCGGCAATCCTGGGGAGTTAGGGGGAGCGTGAACTCCCCGATCTCCCCGGGATCTTGGTTGTTGGGTTATGCCTATAAAAGGCCAGTATCTACGCTGAAAATGGGACGTGAAGGCAGATTAGGATTTAGCCTAGTTTTAATTCTTTGTAGTTTAGGGTTTTTCTTTCTTTTTATGTAACTTGTATGTAAACTTAGGGTAGAAGAAGATTCATGTAAGTAAGAGAGAGGGGCTGATGTTGAGAGTGACACCGACGATGTACCCTACTCCTTTCTTTCATTGTCTCAGCAAGTAATAAAGGTAAATGCTTTGTTTGTTTTCTATTCTGCTTTACTTTACATTTGTTTTGCTTTCCTCTTCCTCTTCTACTTTACCTTGGTTGTTGTTGTTGAGTTACAAGTGAATTCCAAAGCAAGTCTAACTAAGCTACGTGAGAGCCAGCGATAGTTCATGAAGACGTTCTCCTCTTCCAAGCTCCGCATCACTTCGTTCTCTTATGCTTGACGATATAATGTGCACGGGGACTGAGCTCGAGTTTATGATCTATGCGTTGAACGCCTCCGAAGCAAAAAGGTAGAACTTGCAAAAAGGTTTCCAAGTAAGTCATGAATCAACCTAGGTAAGTATCACTTCACTTTTCTTTACTTTCTTTCTTTTCTTTCTTAGTTTAGATCACCAACCACTTCTTCCAAATCATGTTCACTCTTCTTTCCGCTTCATTGTACATAGTCGCTTTTCATCGTTTTCTGATTTTCCACCTTCTTCATCTCTCGCTTTCTTCTTAACTTTAACCATTAACTTTCTTTTTCTTTTTCTTAACTTTAAAAACAGAGAAGAACCTTCGTTTTATTTTCTTAAAAGATTTCAATAAAGAACTGTAACGCTTCCATCGCAAACCCTCCTTGTGGATCACGACCCGCATAGCCACTTGCTATAGCGGAAGAATTGAGCACTTGCACATATTTGTTCTAAGTTCTTTAATCTCGTGTTTTTAATGCAGGTTTAGCTTCAATCAAATTTTGGCGCCGTTGCCGGGGAGGGTAAAACGGTTTTTATTGAAATCTGAATTTTTATTGCAAAATTTTTTATAACTAAACGAATTTTCTTCTCTGTTGCAGGTTACAGGGCAATCAAAGCAGGAAATTAATATTGCAGTGACATACAAGTGGTATTGGGCCTCTTCTCTAGAAAGCAGAGACCCATTGCCCTCTGAATTGCCGCGTTTCCACGGCAAAAGCCGCGGATCCGCGGCAATAAAGAGTTGACTACTAACAAGTTTTTGCAGGGCTGCTAGCTTTGCAAATTCTAGTTTGCTGCAATTATTTATTTCTTATATGCCATCACAAAAACCTGCTAATAATCAACAGTAAAAAGTTTGTTGTAAAAGGTAAAAATTGATTAGACGTTTGCATTTTAGGCACGTGTCTTTTCAATTCATTTACTTTTACTGTTGAAGAGTGCTGGAGCAAGGTACGTTTGCATTGCATCTAGAATAGGACTATCTCTTGGTTGATTTATATCGCTTTGAGTGCATCTTATTCATCTTATACACTTGCACAAAAACTGATCTTAAGGGCACCATCCAATAATAAGATAAGGTGGCAATTTGATCACCCTTCCTTAGCCCAAAAATCACATTCCAAGCACTCACTAACCCAAGCCTAACTTAAAATGAGTAGACGTTGGCCCTAGGGACATCTCGGACTCAATTAGGAGATTATCCTAAGGGGGAAAGGTGTTGGAACTTGACTCTTGCCAAATCAATGTCTAGGAAAGGGATTAAGGGCCGAAAGCCCGAAGGTTGGTGGTTATTTAATTAAGGAACGTCTTTTGACGGAAAACCTCCCACCAACCTTGCCCTGACCTGGCTGATTAGCTTGTGGTCAAAGTCTACATTAAACCTCCCGTGGACAGTCTAACCAGTTAGGAGTCGTCTAGGTCTAGATCTACCCTAACTTAGGCTAGAATTTTTTTTTTTGTTTGTTTGTTTATTTGTTTGTTTTTCTTTGTTTGTATTCTATTGTGTGATATGGACTATAATAATAATTTTTTCAACTACAATAATAATCCATATTACACACCGACTTCATTTTCGGATATTACCAACCCGACATATCATAACTTTGACCAACCTAGTGTGCCGGATTGGTCTTATCCGAATCAATATGACCCATACCCCCCATCTAATAACTATAATTTTCATAATGATTTCAACTCTTCACTGAGTCAGTGGGGATTCACCTCCCCCGAGCATAATTTCCAACCACCTTGCCCTCCTTCTCCACCCAGTCCACATTATGTTCAAGATTCATACTCAGTTCCACCCGTCCAAAATAGGAAACCATCAATTATGGAAATGAGTATGCGTGAGTCCAAACACAAATCCCAAAATCTGATGGACTCACAATTTCACTACCACTTCTAAGATAATTCTTCGTCTTTTCATCAAAACAATGAACCTATCAACTATGAAAAGATGCTTGAAGCCATGACTCAGGCTCAAAACACTCGTAATCGTGACATAGATATGATGGTCGAATCTCTACGTTCCCACCGTCCTGATGTCACTAACTATTCTGTTAGAGCCGAAGAGTCATGTAGTTTTGGAAATCAAGATTCCATTTCAGAACAACCATGTGAACTTACCCAAACTCCAAATGATATTGATAGTTTGGCTAGTTTTCCTTTTCCTGAAATAGAACTTGAAAATGATTATGATCCTGAACCCCAACTTAGTGATTCAATTCCATTTCCTGATTCGATTATGACTCCGGTATCTTCACCTGACTTTAATCTTTTCCCGGAGTCAACATTGGATCCTGTACCAATTCATACAGAAATTGAATCACCCATCTTTGAGGATCATGTTGAACTTGACCAACTTTATAATTTTGAAAATCCCATGGATAAATTGGCAAGTTCTCCATTTTTTGACATTGAACTCAATGAGATATGTGACTTAGATTCTCACATATGTGATCCAGTTCAACTTTCTGAATCAATATTGACTCCTGTTTTATTACCAAACTTGAATAATATTCTAGAGTCCATTTTGATTCCTCCACCTATCATTCCTGAACTGGAATCACCCATATTAGGTCACATTCCATTGTTGGAAAATACATGTGGACTGGAGTTTCAACTTCTTGACTTGGACCCAATTCCTAAACCAATTTCGACTCTTGAACCTTTACTTGATTTAAGTCACCTTCCTGAGTCGATATTAGTTCCTATCCTTCATGAGTCCAAGTCAATTATTCTATCATTTCATACTCCATTCTGGGACGAGGTGGTTGACAAATTTGACTCCGAAATCAATTATGGAATTTGGAAATTAGATGGGGTTAAATTTTAATAAAAATCCTTCATGGATATATCTTTTTAATGGGTTATATAAAGTTAGTGCTGGTGGGTTCCTTCGAGACCCAAGAAAAGTTGATTGGGCCGCGTTTCGTAGACCAATCAGACCACCACCGGAACCACCACCATAAGGTAACATTTTCCTTCCCTGTCGTCTTTTTCATGCATCTATGCATTAATTCATACATTGAGGATAATGCATGAGATAGGTGTGGGGGAGGGTCTAACATAACTTTTCTTTTTCTTTAAAAAAAAAATTAACATTTTTCTTGATTTTTAAAAACTTTTTGAAAAATAGAAACAATATTTTGACTTATTTTTGTAAGAAATTAAGTTAATTTTAAGGAATAGGAAAATCCAAATTAGGATTTCTTATACTTGGTCAAAATAAGATTATTTGTTTGATTTTTAGAGTTAGGAAGATAATTTGTCAAAGTAATTTGGTCTTGATCTTTACCTTGATGAAATATGCACACTTCATACACTTACACACTTAGGGTTCAAAAACAAAGATTCTTATGCCTTATAAAAAAATATATATATATAAACAAATCTAATTATTGATTAGCTAGGTGCTTTGGCCTAAGAAAGCCTTAGTATTTATGCAAAAGATAATTAGAGGAGAAAAAAAAAGAACAAGTCTAATTATTGACTAGCTAGGTGCTTTTGCCTAAGCAAGCCTTGGTATTTATGCGAAAGATGATTAGATAAGTTTGAAAAGAAAAATCCTCTGATTAAGCTGGGTATTTGTGCCTAATAAAGCATAAAGATTCACGCCTAAAAGAGGTTCATATAATAAAATCCTTAGTTTTGTGGCCTTGTTTGCTCGAGTCCTTAAGTCCTTGGGGGTGTTTTCTCACCTGGTGCCCTAAGACCGTTTGGTTTGGGAGTCCATCGATTAAAGGCTCGTTACATGGGCAGATTAGAAAGCCTAATAGAACTAAGAAATAATACCACAAAAAAAAAGTATATATATAAAATAAATAAGGCATAAGAGTTAGAGTTAATGGACCCTTAATCAAAATTTTCACATTCACAAGGTGCATATGACTTAGGGTAAAGTAATAGACCAGATGAGAAGCACAATTTGACTCCTTACTTTGATTGATAACAAATTTTTGAATAGAGACTAAGTTTAGGAATGAAAAATTCGGCTTTCCTATAACTTATAGGTTGCTTAGATCTTACAATCATATTTCAAATATTTTTCTCTTTCAAAATGCTTTTCGAAAATACTAACTCTCTATTTCTCTTTCTTTATGGATTTTGTGGGTGTAATCCGCTGAAAACCCTCACGAGACAACACTCGTCCTCTAGGGGAAACCTAGAGGTTTAACGGCTTGTTGCACATGCTCAGTACAATCACGCGACCTGCGGAAGTGGTCTAATAATCCTTAGTATAATTTAGTTATTTTGCTCGAGGACGAGCAAAAGATAGGTATGGGGGTGTGATTGGTTGCTAATGTTGCATATTTAATGTCACATTTCCATACTTATTTTAGAATAAAAGCCTGCATTGTCCTAATTATTTGTTTAATTTATTTGCAGGCCCAATCCTTAAGGAGATGAAGAGAAATGAGCCCAAAAGCCCACCAGAATTCTGAATTAAATCAGAGTTAATTCGTACACATAAAATCAGGGCAAAATCAAGAGGTTGAAACCGGTTGAGAAGAATCCTCTCAGAATCGATCGGTTAAAGCCAAGAATCTAAGGCCATTTCGTCAGAATCCGGAGCTCAAACGACAAAACCAACAAAGGATAAAGCCAGAAGAAACCCATGGGGAGACCCACCAACAGGGTGTGGCCACCTGGCCACACCCTTGCCGCGGAAACACGGCTTGGGCCGCGTTTCTGCGGCAATCCTGGGGAGTTAGGGGGAGCGTGAACTCCCCCCGATCTCCCCGGGATCTTGGTTGTTGGGGTTATGCCTATAAAAGGCCAGTATCTACGCTGAAAATGGGACGTGAAGGCAGATTAGGATTTAGCCTAGTTTTAATTCTTTGTAGTTTAGGGTTTTTCTTTCTTTTTATGTAACTTGTATGTAAACTTAGGGTAGAAGAAGATTCATGTAAGTAAGAGAGAGGGGCTGATGTTGAGAGTGACACCGACGATGTACCCTACTCCTTTCTTTCATTGTCTCAGCAAGTAATAAAGGTAAATGCTTTGTTTGTTTTCTATTCTGCTTTACTTTACATTTGTTTTGCTTTCCTCTTCCTCTTCTACTTTACCTTGGTTGTTGTTGTTGAGTTACAAGTGAATTCCAAAGCAAGTCTAACTAAGCTACGTGAGAGCCAACGATAGTTCATGAAGACGTTCTCCTCTTCCAAGCTCCGCATCACTTCGTTCTTCTTATGCTTGATGATATAATGTGCACGGGGACTGAGCTCGAGTTTATGATCTATGCGTTGAACGCCTCTGAAGCAAAAAGGTAGAACTTGCAAAAAGGTTTCCAAGTAAGTCATGAATCAACCTAGGTAAGTATCACTTCACTTTTCTTTACTTTCTTTCTTTTCTTTCTTAGTTTAGATCACCAACCACTTCTTCCAAATCATGTTCACTCTTCTTTCCGCTTCATTGTACATAGTCGCTTTTCATCGTTTTCTGATTTTCCACCTTCTTCATCTCTCGTTTTCTTCTTAACTTTAACCATTAACTTTCTTTTTCTTTTTCTTAACTTTAAAAACAGAGAAGAACCTTCGTTTTATTTTCTTAAAAGATTTCAATAAAGAACTGTAACGCTTCCATCGCAAACCCTCCTTGTGGATCACGACCCGCATAGCCACTTGCTATAGCGGAAGAATTGAGCACTTGCACATATTTGTTCTAAGTTCTTTAATCTCGTATTTTTTGTGCAGGTTTAGCTTCAATCATCAAGTTTGGACCAAGTCAAGAAAGAGAAGAAGACTTCAAGTGAAGCCCTTCAAGAGAAGACTTGAGTCTAGGTTTATTTTGTTAAGATTTTATTTTTAGATAAAATGTAAAGGATAGAATAGTTGGTGGATTGCTCAAGTATACCATATACACTCACACACAAGATTTAGATGTGTTTTCATAAAAGAATTTTCATTTTGGAAAATACTTTTTCATTTTGGCAAAATACCGGTTTCGCTTTTGGAGTTTCATGAATATATGTTTTAACCAAAACCAGTTTAGTGTTTTATTGTCAAAAACATAGATATTTCATCATGTATATGTAGTGGATTATATCCATACACTCTATGCTTTAAATTGTTTTAAATATCTTGTTTTGTATTTGGAGAAGTTTTGAAAAAATCTATTTTAGAAAAATACAGATTTTGTCTTAAGCCAAAATTTTTAAGTTACAAAAATAGTTCAAAATATTTGTAACATGTCTTGATTTTACTCAAACATTTTGTATATCAAAGTATTATACTGAAACAATTTTTTTAGATTTTTAGAGATTTTATGGGATTTTATTTAAGTCAAAAAGGCAAGTTTTAAATCCCTAAAAAGTTTTGGTCTGGCTTCTGCCGGTCGACCGAGCTAGGAGTCGACCGACCGAGTTGGTCGACCGACGTGCACAGAACGTGCACGCCAGTCTGGCTGGAGGGCCGGTCGATCGCCAGAGAGCTTCTGCTCTCTAGAAAACCCAGGTCGACCGGGTCGGTCGACCGGCAGAGAGCTCTGGTCTCTATTCTAGGCCACGGTCGACCGGGCTGGTCGACCGAGGCTCCAACAGTCGGATTCTGACCGTTGGCGATCGACCGAGCCAGTCGAACGACAGCCGTCCAGGCTGTTGTTTAGCGCCAACGGCTAGTTTTTTCTATGCCTATAAAAGGGGGCTCTTATGGACTGTTTTAAACAAGATTTTAAGTGGGTTTTAGCACCAGTTTTTCCTACTCTTTTAAGAGATTTCCCCACTTGTTTAAGAGCCAAATACTTCCATTCAAAAGGAGTGTTTATCAAGAGTTTGCAAAAGTGATTTTCTTGTGTTTTCCATCACAACTTCCATCCTTGTTTTTCTCACAAACAATTGAGCTATCCATTGCTATATCTACCTATAGAAGAGTTGTTGTGAGATTGTTTTTAGGTGATCAAAGTGTTGTGATCACCAAAGACTTCATCTTTGTTTTGAGGAGGCGGACTTGTGTGTTCATGGTGTTTCGAGTTCTAGTGAGAGCTCTTTGTAGAGGTGCGGCCTCGGCGAGCTAGTGGGCTTACGGTGTGTAGTTCTTACAGAACGAGTGAAGGGACTAGAGAGTCCAAGAGTTCTAGTGGGAACTCCTTGTTGGTGTTGCGGCACCGAGTGATCCGGTGGGATCAATTATAGTGAAAATCCTTCAAGTGTTGAAGGCGGGGACGTAGAGCAAGTGTGCTCGAAACTCGAAACAATTCTCTCGTATTTGCGATTGCTCTCTCTATCTCTTACTTGTTTATATCTTGCATGCTTATATTGCTTTCATCTTTGTTGGCCCAAAGGCCTTCCACCCTCGTTTTGATGATGATTAACTCATGTAGTTATGTTTACTAATATTCTTGTGTTTTTAATCTCAGATCTTATAACAAGATGTTAGTTTGGTGATAGCTTCAACAAGAGGTGTTTGGAAGCTTCACAAGTGATTCCAGGGCTCAAGCGTCAAGATCACACATTGCCTAGCCCATGGATGGAGTTTTGGATCGGGTCTACTTGAAGATGGAGATCGTCAAGAAGACTTAGGTATCCATAGTTTAGATAGTGTGTTTAGATCTATTTGTAAAGCTTAGTATAGTTGATATGCTCAAGTGAACAAACATACACGTTTTATGTTTGGTTTTTGGTTTTCATGAATAGTTGATCAAAACAAGTTTAATTGATATATGTATAGTTGTTTCATTCCATACATGCATGCTTAACTTTTAAACAAACTTATTTTGACTTTCCTATTCATGTATTGAAAAATCCAAGTTTGATAAAAATACATGTTTTGGTTTCGGTAAAAATGATTAGACACAAAAATAGTTTCATATGCTTGATATTTGAACTAAACTTTTTATCACATGTTTATATATCAATGCAAAATGATAAAACTATTTTTGAGCATTTTTACAAGACTTAAAAGAAGTTTTAGAAATACTTTAACATGTGTTTTCTGTCCCAGAACAGTGGCTGACAGGCCAGGACGGCCGACCGCACGGGTCGACCGTACTAAGGGCCGGTCGACCCTTGCGGTCGACTGACGTGCACAAGCCTGTGCACGTTTGGCAAACACAGGAACGGTCAGCCGGGCGGCCGACCGGACCTGAGAGCTCTGCTCTCTGTTTCTAGCGGTCGGCCGGGCGGTCGACCGAGATGGCCCAACGGTCATATTTCTGACCATTGGCGGTCGGCCGGCCGGCCGACCGCTAGCCTGTCAGGCTGCCAGATCAGCCAACGGCTAGTTTTCTGTTTTGGCCTATATAAACCCCATTCCTTTGGGATTTTGGCTAAGGTTTTTACAAGGAAAAAATTACTGTTTCCCTAGAGTTAAAAAACAAGTTTTAAAAAGTGTTTTTGGGCTTTAAACTTCCAAATTTGATTTTGTGTTTTAGGGTTAGGAAAATCAAAGAAAAGAGTATTTTGGGAGATTTGTCTTGGCTTTCATTTTCTATCTTTTACAAGAGTTTTCTCAAGTATTTTTCTTTGAGTTTCTGTTTTCCAAACACCTAGTTTTTCCACACTTGAGCCTATCTTCTATCCTAATCTATTTAGGATCTTTTTGTTTGTGAAAAAGGAGAGATTGTTTGTGGTTGAAAGAAAACCCTATAATTCAAGAGGCTGTTCATGCTGAAATTGTAAAACTCTTAGACAATGGGATAATTTATCCCATTTCTGACAACTAATGGGAACTCTTAGACAATGGGATAATTTATCCCATTTCTGACAACTAATGGGTCAGTCCTGTCCACGCGGTTCCAAAGAAATCCGGTTTCACTGTAGTAAAAAACGAGAACAAAGAGTTGGTCCAAACTCGACTTCCCACGAAGATCCGAGTTTGCATTGACTATAGGAAGCTTAATGCTGTAACTTGTAAGGACCATTTTTCACTTCCCTTCATTGATCAAATGCTTGAATGTTTGGCGGGTCACGAGTATTACTGTTTCTTAGACGGTTACTCGGGGTATAATCAGATCCCTATTGCTCCTGAGGACCAAGAAAAGACTACGTTCACATGTCCATTTGGGACATTTGCTTATCGTCGAATGCCTTTTGGCTTATGCAATGCCCCAGCAACGTTTCAACGTTGCATGTTGAGTCTTTTCTCTGATATGGTAGAATGATTCTTAGAGATCTTTATGGATAATTTCTCCATCTACGGAGATTCATTCACTCAATGTCTCCACCATTTAGAACTTGTCCTCCAATGTTGTGCTGAGAAAAATCTGACACTGAACTGGGAGAAATGCCACTTCATGGTAAAACATGGAATTGTTTTTGGTCATGAAATCTCCAAGAAAGGAATTGAAGTGGATAGAGCCAAAATTGAGGTTATTGCTAAGCTTCCCATGCCCAAATGCGTTAAGGACATTAGATCCTTCTTAGGACATGATGGTTTCTACCAAAGATTTATCAAGGATTTACCACCTATTGTAAATCCTCATTATTTGGTTGCTCCCTCTTTGGTAGAGGTTGAGGTTGTGGATTTGAGGTGATTGGTTTGCTCCCTCTTTGGTAGAGGTGGAGATTGGTGTTTACTCCCTCTTGGTAAGGTGGAGTTGGTTGTTGGTTTGTAAACCCTCTTCGGTAGAGGTGTTGGTTGTTGTTGTTTGGCTAAGGGCCTACCCCTCTTGTGTGAGGTGGTGTTTGTATTGAGAGAGGAGTTCGGTACTCCTATTGTTGTAACAAATCCTCCTCGGTGGAGGTTCCCTCGGTGGGAGATAGTGGATTGGAAATCCTTCACGGTGGTGAAGGCGGGGATGTAGAGTTAGGTGCTCGAACCTCGAAACATATCTTGGCCTTTGCGTTTGATCTATTGTCTCTCAACTCTCCCTCTCTTGTTTATTTGTGCATAGCATTATTCATATTGTCATATCATTCATTACTTGTGTTGTGCCTTGCATATTTCATATTGCTATATCTTGTGTATGCTTGGTTGTTTGTGTGTGCCTCACTTATACTTAACCAACAAGAGCTTCACATAGCACCTCAACCCATATCTAGGGGAATCAAGAGGAGATAGTCCAGAGCCCTTCACGAAAAATTCGGCTACACTTGTTGTGTTGTATTAAGTTTGTGCAAAATTGCATTAGCTTCCGCATTTAACGCATTTAGTTTCTTGATTAGACTACACATGATAGCAATGAATAACAGGAAGAAAATGGCAGCTGAACAGAAGTCAAAGGTGATATATAGGAAACAAGAATAATAACAAGAATAAAAATGCAAGTATACCAGAATCAAAGGAAGAGGACCCAAGCTCCTCGCAAGGCGTATTGTCTCATCGAATACCTGCACATTAGAACAACCGTCCAATATCTGGACGTGCAAATCTAGGGTCGTCAGAACGCGACCATAATGAGTGTGTGTGTAAAGGGGAAAGAACTCGTGCAGAAGAAACCATGTGCATATATAATAGTAAGAACAACTGCAGATAGAAATACTAAATAACACAATAAATAACTGAACAGTAACACATATGATAAAAACATGAATACAGGTAGCAAACAAATGGCACAACTGTAAATATGCAATCAATGTCAAATAGGTATCCATCACATGTCACTAAACTGGTATCCAAGTCTGGTCATAAATCTGGTCCTGGTTACAATCATGTGGTCCTGGTTACAATCATGTATACAGTCATGTGTCATAAGGCAGGGTAACCATTCAGGGTATAACACAATGTGTTCATTCAATTCATTCAATGACAATCAGTAATGTTCTACGTTATCTTTATCACTTTTCCACCGGCGTCCCACAACATCCGACAGTTCACCCTGGAGCCCACACATCCAGTAGAACTCATCCGAACTCCGATATGCGGGTATCATTGTTCGAATAGGGAAAGAGAACCAAATAACATGCATCCTAGGGGTTATCATCATACAAGTGCGTGTGGATGCTAATAGGCACTGAGAATGCAATATCACGCTAACACCAGGCGTCACATACAATAGATAGCCCTACAGATTCAAAAGGTGGCCCCCACAGATTCAAGAGGTGGCCCCCACCATGTGTATGGTGTGGCACTTTGCTCCGTGTGGCACTTTGCTCTGAGGGAAACAGGATCTAGAGGTGGCCCCCACCATGTGTATGGTGTGGCACTTTGCTCCACGTGGCACTTAGTTCCTTTCAAGATCCGCCGGACGCTAGCACGATTGTGGGATACATCCTCGTCAATCCCGACACCAGGCGGCAAACCGCCGGACGCCGGTTTGACTGTGCTATTAACAGGTCAACAGTGCATGGGACATGGATACAGGGGGGTAAAGGAGTATTAGATGTCAAGTAACAGTGATACAGTCATATGTCAAGGTCCAGTAAAAGGTGTCTAGTGCACAGTCAGTGAGGTAATGCCATTAGTGACAATCAATATCTTATGCCATTCCAATTACTGGGATGCTACGGGATGGTAACAATATCAGTACAGTAATAATCAATCAGTAATCGTATACACGGTGAACAATATCAGTAACAGTAACAGTAACAGTAACAGTAACCGTATATACGATGAACAATAAACTGTATAAGGTGTTACTGTCAACCAATCATTTTCCGTAACTTCCAGTAATCTGAATACTAGGTCACTACCACAATAACTCAATCTCTGCCAACTGAATTAATCTAGTTTCTAACATCATAACAAGTCCACATCAATATCAGAATGAATCATCACTTAAGTCATTACCAATAAATGAATAACAAGTCAACACATACTGAATCGTATCAAAGTACGGGAATCATCCTCAAATAACTTATGGACTAGATTATCTACTCTTGGTACTCAACATCATCAATATATCATCTAAACAAATCCCAAATGCCAACAACGTCAATCTCATCTCAATACAGGTCAGGTTCCAATATAAGGAAAATAGATTCTGGATAACCTCCAACTCAAGATCAATCTAAGTCACACTCAACTAATTCAGTCATGTCTGATATGTCCTCAAATACTCCACTAATAAAGTTAGGTCTAATTACTGGACATCATTCAATGTAAATAACATAAATCCAGATCAATCTGAAGTCATTACAGCCAACTCATAATCTCAATAGTTCCATAATCATCTAGTTCCATTATACATCTAGCAATCAGATATAATAATTATTGTTCCAACATACCTCAACAGTATCCAGTACTAGTCCTCTCACTCAAACGTACAACTCCGATTCATAAGTATTCACAATTCCTCCTCATATTAAGATCCATCACGATATCCCAACACTCAGTATCACAACATATCATAAACATGCATCTAAGTTCTAACATGACGAGTCAAGTCATTCCATCATATATCCATCCATAATATATCCCTCGATATCATATACACCATCTATATTCATTACACAACTCATGGGTGAAGTCCACAATCTACAAACAAACTATACCTAGCTGACAGGCTAACAGTAGTCGACTAGGGACTATATACAAGTCGACTAGAAGAATGCTTAGTCGACTAATAGGGTGGTCCAAGTCGACTAACAGGGGGATTGGTCGACCAGGGAAGAAGGCCAAGTCGACTGGCAGAGAAATAGTAAGTTACACAGTCCCAGGTCAATCTATTAGTCGATTAGGGGCTATGTATAAGTCGACTATACATACTGTTAGTCGACTACTAATAATGTCAAGTCGACTAACAGAGATAAAACAGAGAATCAATATAACCTGGAAGCTGTACTAGTCGACTAGGGGTCTGGGTGTAGTCGACTAACAGAGGTGTTAGTCGACTAATATCAGGTATTAGTCGACTAATACCTCTGCCAGAACACAAATCAGTGATATACAAAAGTATATTCTCCCACACAATAAAACATGTAAGTACAACCTCTCTTGCACACATATCAACATACACAATCACTACTATAATCTATGTACATGTACACATGAAAATATAATAAAATCGATGTACATAAATACGAGGAAATCAAGGAGGAGGAGAATACACTCACCTTGGGGAATCTGCACGTTACCGGGCGAGTCACTGCCGCGGTCGCTGTGGTGTCGTTCCTCGCCAACGGACTGCATAGGGGGTGGCCAAGACACTGGAGAAGGTCACCGTGCTAGTCTCCGGCGACAGCCTGGCGTGGATCGGGAGAACGACCTGCTCGCTCGCCGCCTATGCGCTGAATCTGGGTCTGTTGGCGCGCTGCTCTTCTTCCTGGGCCGTGTACTGATCTGCTGCCCGTCTCCTCGCTGTTGTGGCTGCTGCAGATGTTGCTGTGGAGTCCGAAAACGAGGGGACAGGGCTCCGGGCTGCCGCCGCGCTGCCAAGGGACTGTCGGAGGCCGGCTGAACTGCTGCCACCTGCTGTTGCTACTGCTGGTTGGCCTGGGGGCTGGTCTGCTGCGCCATCAGGAAAGGAGGGGGCTGTGCGGCAAGGAAGAGGTCCAGGTCTGTTGTCCAGATCTGCAGGAGGGAGAACAGGGCCTGGTGTGCTGAATGTCGCCGACGGCCATGTAGAGGAAGGGCTGCAATGGGATCCGCAGGAAAAGTGCTGGACATGGCTGAAGGAGAAGCTCAGGCTGCTGGGGTTCTGGTGCTATTGTGAAGCCAGCCAAGGGAAGATCCGGGTGCTCCGGGGTGGTTTGCAGGCCATGGGGGACTGCCGCAAGGGAGAGGAGGTCCACCAGGTGGGGGGTTTTGCCGGAGAAGAGGGGAGTTGCGGCCAGGTGATGAGGGGCGGCTGTAGATGATAGGATTAGTTTTAGATTAGGTTTAGGTCATTAGGTTAGGATTATATATAGTAGGGTGTTATTGGGTATTGGGTTAACTAATAACGGGTTGGGATCTAATTGGGTTTGAGTCCAATAGATGATTGGGCATGCTAATGGGTAGGATCACCAAGTAATAGGGTAATGGCAATAGGATCCAATAGGTGATTGGGTATAGATATCGGGTATTGGGTCAAGGCTAACAAGAAGAGCACCACCAAGATTAGCATTAACACTAATACGAATGTCAAACTAAATAAACAATTAATAGTAACACAAATAATATTATTAAAAATAATTAGCAACGAAATGATAATAGAATATCCACTATCCATAATATTAACAACTTATGGCAATGAAGCAATAATAATAATTAGCAAAAGAAATGTCAATAATAAATAGTGGCAAACATAAAATCCAAATTACCATTTACTATCCGAAAATAATTTGCATACTCAACAATAATAATCAAGAGAGAAATAGATTAACTTGATTAGTTGAAAATATTTGATAAATCAAAATAAATATTTTGGAAAAATGTGAATACTGTATTACTAGGTAGGGATCTTACACTTATACTCTGTATAAGTCGACTTATAGAGTCGACCTCATATTATACAGAGAGGTAGTTTTTCTGACTACTACAAATTAGTCGACTTATACTTTTATAAGTCAACTTATAAATTAATTTAAAGAAATGAACTCCTTTTAACGTTGATTCCTTGAGAACCGATGTTAAAAGCTTATCTTTTTACGTCAATTCCTAGAGGAAATGACATTAAAAGCTACGCCTTTTGATGTCGGTTCTATTGGGAACCAACATTAAAGGTTTGACTTTTAATGTCGGTACCTTAAGGAACTGACATCAAAAGTCTATGTATAACGTCATTTTTTTTCAAAAATAAAAATCAACGTTATAACTAATATATGATGGCCGTTTTTAACTGCCGTCATATACTGAGAGTTTTTACGACTCCTGGATACAAGACGATTGTAAGGACCTATTTAAAGTTAGTTTTTAACCGCCATTAATTATGTTTTCCGTACTAGTGAATTTCACCTCTCTCTCTCTCTCAAACATACACCATGCTCTTCCTAGGTTCATGTGTTCTTTAAGCTTTTATTGGGTTTTGTTTGAATATAAAGGAAAATTAATGGGGTTATTCTTTAGGTTATACATTGTCGTGCATTTAACAAAAATATAGACACTAGAAAATTCCAGGGGAATCAACGATTGCTACTTTGGACTTATATATAAAAATAAAGGAGACATACAAAGTTTCTGAAACTATCGCGAGTAAAGATTATGAGCCATATAATGAAACTTTGAGCAACATTATAGAAAGTGGCAGGTGTGGCAGTGCCCCGGCCCGACGCCCAACACCTATCCAGCTAGGTACCTTCTCACTGATCTCAAAGAAAAAAGAAAAAAAAACTCTAGACTCATCTTCGCCTCCTTTGCTTCTAGCTCCCCCTAATTCCTGTAATGGCCACCGGAGACCTCGCGATGACTTCCCATGCAACCCTCGTTGATTGAGAAAGGAAAATTTGAACTAAAAATGAAGAAAAAGTCAAGATTAGAAAGTTTTTAGTCTCTTCTAAATGTAACCGCGTAGCAAGAGTTAAACGGGTCGATCCACAGGGAAGGATACGATGGAAGCGTTTCGGAATGAATTCTCTAACAAATAACTTGGAAAAAAGAACTATGATTGTAAGCAAAGATTTTAAAAAGAAAGAACATGTATAGCCAACTAATCATCTACCACAACTAAACACTAGTCTATCAAGAATAAATATCATGCTAAACCTATAAAGATACCCTAGATTTGTTGCTTCAAATTCAAGAAAGAAAAGTTAGATAGAAAGTAAATCCTAATTACAATACACTAGATAAAATTAAGCATTGGTTTATCGAAGTCTCAAAGTATAGCATAAGAAAAGTAATTTTAACTTAACGTTAAGCAATCAAAGTATCTCAGTATAAACTAAAAATAATTATTTAATAGTATACCTTAAAGATAGTTTAACTCAATTCATGACTAATCTTCAAGTATTATTTACTTACCATAGGGTTTCTAACATGCATAGAGTTCAATTAATTTATTTTTATAGATCTAGGTTTTAGTTGATGGAGAGAATAGCAAGCTATGAAAGAATTAGTTACACATATTCATGGTGGAATTAAACATGGTATTTAAAGGCTGCATAAAAGAGATGAAACAGGAATAAAAGAAACACAAATAAAAATAGCAACGAAGGAGATTGAAAGAAAATAATGACCTTTTATTGAATCTGTCACCAACTCAGTACAAAGCCTTCTCATCTCTGCAAATCTTCTTCAAAGTTTTAAAAAACTAGAAAATACAAGTAAAATTTGGAAAGAAAGTGGGTCTAAAGAAAACCTTAAGCTTGAGTTTCTGAGATCTGCCCATCCTTTGTTGCTCTACAGGGGTATTTATAGGGGATTTGAGAAGTAGAGAATCAGTACAACTCCTCCACCAAAACTCAACTTAAACGGCCCCAGGATGGCCGCATTTTTGTGGCCAAAAAGGGTAGGCTGCAGCTCGTTTGTAGAATCTGATCACGCGCTTTGAAGCTTGGCTTCATCTCATCCATTTATGTGGAGATCTATCCTTGGAATATTCATTTGATCTCTAAAGTTTGAAATATCTTCTATCTCTAGGTAACTTAAGAAACAAGTTATATCCAAATCCGAATTTAGTTTGGATTCTCTTTCTCTTTCCAAATAGATTTCATTTTATCCCCTTCATCTTCTAAGACTTGTAGTGCAAGTAATCGGAATTTGAATAGGAGTCCACATCTATCTTCAATTGGGATGAGGATTTTTCTTGTTCTACTCTTCTCTTCATCTAGATTTTAAATTAAATTAATTTAAAACCCAAATTCAAATAGAATAGAATAGAAGCTTACTTTATCTTCCCAATTAATCTTAATTTTCTTAATAATTGTGGGCTTTTGGGCTTGTTTTAGTCTTTCTCTTGGATTATGGAGGCATGCACATCACTAAATAATAAATGAATTAAATAGTAATATTTAACAAAAATTAAGCATGAAAATGTGAATAATTATATGCATTATTGATGACCAATCTCACCCCCACACCTATCTTTTTACATGTCCTCGAGTAAAAATAAATAAAAAAACTAATCTAACTATCCTAATATTACTTAGTAGGAATCACGATTGCATTTAATATGTGCAACAAGCCGTTAAATCTCTAGGTTACCCCTAGAGGACAAGTGTTGTCTCGTGAGGGATTTCAGTGAATTACACCCACAAAATCCATAAAGAAAGAAAAATAAAATGTTAGTATTTTTGAAATTTTATTTTAAGAGAGGGAAAATATATCTTTGTAAAAATTAAACAATTTATTAGTTTTTAGGATTACCAAATTGGTTATTCTTATACTTAGTTTTTATTCAAATTTATCAATTTAGGTTAAGATTCAAACTGAATTTCTCATCGAGTCTATTATTTTTACCCTAAGTCATATGCATCTTTGTGACCGTGAATTTTTGACTTGGGATTATTCAACTTAACCTCTCATGCCTTATATATTTATTATTTTATTTTTTTTAAGAACTTCGAAGTATTACCACTTTATTGCCTTTTAAGCTTTCTCTCTCTTTTTCTTTTAAATATGTATAGCTCATCTAATTTTCTTTCGTGTAAGTACAAAGCCTTCTTGAGGCCCTAATACCTAACTAATTGTTTATTAGATGTGTTAATATATAATATATATATATATATATATATATATATATATATATATATATATTTAGGTTACCCCTAGAGGACAAGTGTTGTCTCGTGAGGGATTTCAGTGAATTACACCCACAAAATTCATAAAGAAAGAAAAATAAAATGTTAGTATTTTTGAAATTTCATTTTAAGAGAGGGAAAATATATCTTTGTAAAAATTAAACAATTTATTAGTTTTTAGGATTACTAAATTGGTTATTCTTATACTTAGTTTTTATTCAAATTTATCAATTTAGGTTAAGATTCAAACTGAATTTCTCATCGAGTCTATTATTTTTACCCTAAGTCATATGCATCTTTGTGACTGTGAATTTTTGACTTGGGATTATTCAACTTAACCTCTCATGCCTTATATATTTATTATTTTCTTTTTTTTTAAGAACTTCGAAGTATTACCACTTTATTGCCTTTTAAGCTTTCTCTCTCTTTTTCTTTTAAATATGTATAGCTCATCTAATTTTCTTTCGTGTAAGTACAAAGCCTTCTTGAGGCCCTAATACCTAACTAATTATTTATTAGATGTGTTAATATATAATATATATATATATATATATATTCTCAAACTTACCTAATTACCTTTCACGTAAATACCAAGGCTTTCTTAGGCCAAAGTACCTAGCTAATTAATAATTAGCTTTGTTTCTTTTATATATACTTTTTCTAAGACACAAGAGTTTTTGTTTTGAATCCCAAATGTTTAAGTCTAACTAGCATGCATATTTCATCAAGGTAAAGATATGAAGACTAAATTACTTTTTCAATTTTTCTTTCTAAACCTAAAAATCAAACAAATACTTTTATTTTGACCAACTAGTAAGAAATCTAGTTATGATTTTTCTATTCCTTAAAATTAACTTAATTACTTACAAAAGATAAATCAAAATATTATTTCCTTTTTCAAAAAATTTTTAAAAAAAATATTTTGAATTTTTTTATTTTACTTTTTTTGGGTGGTTTATTATTATTTTTTATTATGTTAGTTGGTTACCCCCCACACCTATCTTATGCATTGTCCTCAATGTATGAATGTAATGCATGAAATAAAGTGTAAAAAAAGGTAAAATAATAATAATAATAATATACAAATATATGTACAACACATGTTTCTCCCACACCTAGACCTTTTTAGATTTCATTCCTCTAGCTCGCTTCCCATCATTCCAACGTATTCTCTTTATAGGGCACAATGAGGAGCCAATTGTTTTTTTATTTTAGCTCTCTTCCTCCCCAATCTCACGTTCCTCAAGCTCTCCTTCCTCACATGTCTACATCTACTGTTCAAAAATTTATTACCATCACACCTCTCAGTAAGAACTTCCTCACTATGAATACTTAAGAATTCTAACTCAGTTTTATATATCTTCTCAAAACTTAAATCAACACTTTCCCTTGGAGGTGTGTAATTAACCAAAATATCCCTAATCGGTTCATCCAAACACATGAGTTCTTCTTCAAAGAGGTTTTCAAATGTTTAGTCAATCAGAGGCTCTTGAATTATATTCTCATACGATATATCACTGATTGGCTCATCGAAAGTGAAGAAACTCAAATCAAATTTTCTTTTTTTAAATGGGACTCTAAAATTAAGATCTCCAACATGTGTGTTCTCATTAATATAATCACACTTATCCTCAAATAATTCATCAAGAAATAGAGACTCATTCTTTATACTTTCACTTTCTTCTTCACAATTGTTCTCAATAAAGTTTAGCTCGAACGTTTGATCCCTTATCTTAAGAGATTGTTTTATAAGTTGAAGACATTGACCTCTTTAGTCTTGTCTCCAAAGGTTAACCTCATTGATCCGTTCCTAAAATTGATGATAGCATTTGCAGTTGCAAGGAACGGGCGCTCTAAGATAACAGGAGTTTGAGACCTAGGAGTAGATACAGGTTGGTTCTCAAGAACAATAAATCTACTGGGTAGATAAACTCCCCAATCCAGATAAGGACATCGATAATTTCTCCTTTGGAAATTTTTATGAACTGATCAGCTAATTGGATTGTAACTTTAGTCGGACTAAGCTCGCCCAACCCAAGTTGTTGGTAGACTAAGAAAGGGAGTAAGTTAATACTTGCTCCCAAATCAAGAAGTGCACGTTTAATTGTAGTTTGACCTATTGTACAAGAAATGGTAGGGCAACTGGGATCCTTGTACTTGACAGGGATTTGATTGGACAATAGCTCACTAATGTTAGTAGCTAGAAAAACCTTCTTAGGTACATTAGTTTTTCTCTTCTTGGTGCACATGTTCTTAAGGAATTCAGCATAGCTAGGAACTTGTTGGACTGCATCAAGAAGAGATACATTGATCTTGACTTGATTAAAAATCTCACGTACCTTATCCATTTGTGCACTTTGTTTGTTTTTAAGCCTATTTGAGTGGGGTGCTATAGGCCTGTGCATATTTTCATTTGACTTATCTTTTTTAGTGTTGTCAGAGTCAAGTTGAGGTGGTGTGAGACTACGAGAGGTGGATGCTTATTTTGAACTTGATAGTGTTGATACTTGGTTATCAACTTGTTTTCCCGACCGTAATATATGAATCAAATTACATTGGTTCATGTGATCCTCTTGAGCCAAATGAACTTGAGTAGAGCTCCTAGGGTTTCCTACCGGTTGACTAGGTAAAGTTCCTTTGGGTCTTGCACTTAGGGAACTGGCTAACTGACTCATTTGGACCTTTAACCTCGATATGGCTTGTCATGCGTTTTGCATGAAAGATGCAAGAATCTTCTCAAAATCGGTTGAGTTCTTTTCAAATTGGGGACCTTGGGGAACTTGGTTGGAAAATATTTGTTGATAATTGGAAAAATTGCACTAATGGTCGGAAGGTGGGAATTGTTTATTTTGGCTCCATGAAAAATTCTGGTGATTCCTCTAGCCAGGATTGTAAGTTGGAGCGTAGGGATTGTTGGTGGGCCTTGTGAAGGCTGCATTCATATTTTTGGGCAACATTTGATGACCTAAAAAGACGGGACATTCCTCGTGCACGTGGTTCATGGCCTGACAGTAAGTACAGCCCGCCGAAGTTGTTGGGCCGACTTGGTTTACTGAGACTGGCTCCTTAGTTTCTAAAACTTTTAATCTTCGCATCACAACAGCTAGTTTACCTTCGATAGCTATGTTTGCCTCAATGGAATGGGAACCTTTTTTTAGAAGAACTAGGGTCGTTAGTCCTAAATTTTTTCGGAGTTGGTTCCCATTGAATGGTCTTATCAACCAAGTCTTCATATAAAAACCATCCTTCATCTTCATTCTTTTTCAAAAATCCTCCTTGGCACATGAATTCTAATAGGGTTTTTATTTGATATTCTAATCCATCATAAAGAGATTTGTAAAGTCATCATTTCTCTATCCCATGGTGAGGGCATTGGGCAAGGCGATCCTTAAAACGTTCGAAGTACTTTCAAAAAGGTTCATTAGCTATTAGCTTAAACCGCAAGATGCTTTTCCTAATTTGCGCAGTCTTGTGAACGGAATAGAACTTCTTCAGGAAGACCTTGAAGAAATTATCCCATGATGATATGGAACCGGCTTCTAGACTGTAAAGCCATTTCTTTACTAAGTCTTTTAAAGAGAATGGGACAAAATAACGGCGTCTACTCCTAAGTTGGCTATTTGTTGGCCCAAAGGCCAGTCACTCTAGTTTTGATGATGATTAACTCATATAGTTATAGTACTAATGATCTTGTATTTAATTAGTCTCAGATATTTGATCAAATCTTAGTAGGTGTTTAGCTTCAACAAAGGATTTAAAGTCGAGTTTTGGAGCTAGCACATTATTGATTCAAGAGCTCGCGCATCAAGTACTCAAGAGGAGTCTAGCTCATTGGATCAAGGTTTGGACCAAGTCTAGAAGAAGAAGTAGATTTTCAAGTGAAGATTTTCAGGAGACTTGTGTCGGTTTTTGTAAGTATCAAGATTTTATGTTTAGATAAAATGTAAAGGATAGATTAGTTGGTGGATTGCTCAAGTTCATATACACTCACACACAAGATTTATATGTGCTTTCATAAAAGAGTTTTTGTTTTAGAAAATACCGTTTTGGTTTTTAAGCTTCAAAGTATACGTGTGTTTTACCAAAACTATTTTAGAGCTTCATGTCAAAAACATAGATATTTAATCATATATGTGTAGTGGATCATATCCATACACACTAAGCTTCAAAAGTGTTTAAAATATCTTGTTTTTATATTTGGAGGTGTTTAGGAAAAATCGGTTTTCAATTTGAAAAATCGTTTTTGAAAAATACAGACTTTTGTTTAAAGCAAAACTTCCATATTACAAAAATAGTTTAAAATATTTGAAATATGTTTTGATTTTTAATCAAATATGTTTGTATATCAAAGTATATCAATGAACTTATTTTTGTAGAATTTATAAGTATTTATGGGATTTTATTGAAGTAAAAAGACCAAATTTTAAATCCCCAAAAATGTTGGACTGGCCTTCTGCCGGTCGACCGCTCCGGTTGACCGATGTGCACAAACGTGCACAGCTTGGGCCGGTCGACTGTGCGGTCGATCGACAGAGAGTCTCTGCTCTCTGTAAATGGCCCCGGTCGACCAGGCGGTCGACCGCTAGGTCATTTGCCAGTTTACGGTCGACCAGCCGGTCGACCGCATTTCCCAACGATCGAAAATCTAAATCTAACCGTTGACGGTCGACCGGGCGGTCGACCGACAGTAGGCAGACCTGCTGATTTGGCTTCCAACGGTAATATTTTGGAGCCTATAAAAGGGGCTTCCCTTGGACTATTTTCTACAAGATTTTAAGTGGGTTTTTAAGATATTTTTTCCTACACTTCTAAGTGTTTATCTCCACTTGTTTTAGAGCCAAATACTTTCATATCAGAAGGAGAGTTTTTCAAGAGTATTTTGTAAAAGAGATTTCTTGAGTTTTTCACCACCAATTTAATCCTAGGTTTCTCACACACACTATAGCTATCAATTGCTATATCAATCCTATAAAGGATCTTTGTTGTGAGATTGTTTGTAGGTGTTCAAAGTGTTGAGATCACCAAGTGTGTCATTCTTGTATTTGAGGAGGCGGACTTGCGGGTTCGTGTTGTTTCGAGTTCTAGTGGGAGCTCGGTGTTCAGATGCGGCCTCAGTAAGCTAGTGTGCTTGTGTGTGTTTGTTCTTGCGGGAACAAGAGGGGGACTAGAGAGTCTAAAAGAGTTCTAGTGTGAACTCGCTTGTAGGTGTTGCGACACCGAGTGATCCAGTGGGATCGGTTTTTAGTGAAAATCCTTCATAGTGTTGAAGGCGGGGACGTAAAACAAGGGTGCTTGAATCTCGAAACAAATCTCCGGTATTTACGATTGCTCTCTCTTTATCTCTCATCTTACTTATGCTTATTGCTCATATCCATTACTTGCTTGATATACTTGTACTTATATTGATACATGCTTGGGATTGTTTGCTCACACTTGTATTCAACCAAGAGAGCTATAGCGGCACCTCAACTCATATCTAGAGGAATCTTGAGGAGATAGTTCAGAGCCCTTCACCGGGAATTCAGCTACACTCTTAGGTTATACCTTGTGTGTTTAGCTTAATAGTTTTTAGTTTGCATAAATAGTTTTAATTCTACATTAATTTATCATTAGATTAGCTAGTCACCTATTCACTCCCCCCTCTAGGTGATTTCAATTGGTATCAGAGCTAAGTGCTCTTGATTTGGTTCTAACAACCTAAAGTTAAAGATCCTCATTTGTAGCTAATCACAATATTTGTACACACACTGGATTTCATGTCACCTCCTTTGTTTGATATTCTTAACATCCAAACTTGGAAGGTTAAGATGTCAATGTACCTCAAGGCCCTAGGTATTCATGTTTATTTTGCCACTTTTAAAGATTCATACTATTTAAATGGCAAATATCTTGAAGCTAATGTAAAAGCCCTTCATGCTTTAAAGAGTACCCTAAATGATGAATATTTATCTAGGGTTACTAATTTTGATTCGGCTTTTATAGTTTGGAACACGCTAGTCTCTCTTGGTGAACAAAAGCAATACTATAAGGGGAGTGACTCGGATGATAGAAGTGATGCTTCCGACATATGCTACATGGTACAAGGGGATTACCCTCTTGAGGTAAATTCTGAATATGAGCTTGATGAAAATGTTGACATGCCATATGATGAGCTTACTTTATTTTGTCAACAACTTCTTGAAAAATATGATTTGCTTAAAAAGGATAATAAGAAATTGAAAAAATAAATTTGATTCCATGCTAAAAGAAAAGATTCCTTTCAAAATAAATTGGAATGCATTTCAAAAGAAAACGAATTTTTGAAAAAGGATAATATTTTCTTGACCTCTAAATTAAATGATCTTTGTGAAGGAAATACCTCTATGAAAATAAAATTATTTTGGTGTAAAAGGAAAAAGAAACTGCTTTAGAAGAAAACAACTCCTTAAAAAGAAAAATTGTTTCAAAAGAAAAAGAAATTATTTCTAAAAGGAAAAAGATTGTTGACCATGCTTTTCATGCTACTACCATTGATAATAATGAGATTAAAGTTTTGAAAAAAAGAATAAATTGTTTGAGCTCAACTTTGAGCAATTGTGCATTTAACTATTCTAAATTGGAAACGTTGTTTCAAAAGAAACAAGCTTCACATGTTCAGCACATCACCCACAGCATACATATGCACACTTTGCACATCATAATTACACTCATTCACATATGCATCCTAGAGTGTACAAATGTACACATTGCAGCTGCAAAGGCCATTTAGCAAAGTTTTATTATGATAGAGTAAATTCTTCAAATTTAGCTAACAAAAATGTTTGGGTTCCAAATAATGCTAACCCCCGTGGACCCAAAAGAAAATAGGTACCAAAATCTCCACCGTTTGTATTTGATCTAGGTAGGGATCTCACAAAACATGAGAAGAATTGGTGCCTTGGTGGTGATGCACATGGACTAGATGGACACACATATTGATGTACCGCTATCAAGGAAGTTTGGTGGGAGGACCACCATCTTTTGGAGGTTTAGAGAATAGTGCATATGGTTTGGTAACTATCCCTAAAACTCCCATTTAGTTTACATGCTTTTACCTTGATAAATTTTAGCATGTTTTCATGATTATGTTTTGTTTTGTGTTTCATGTGGTAAAAACTTGTTTAGATGTAGTTTTTATCAAAACTTGTGTATATACTTGTAAAAGTAGCGAGCAACACTTGATTTTTATATGTTTATACTTCATTGCTCATTTGTACTCATTACACGTACATGTATAAACAAGTTTTTATGATTATTCCATTTATACAAGTTTTCGCTATTTTTGTATATGTTTTGCTTCATGTATATGTAATGTTTATCTAAATCTAATAAATATATATGCATACCCTTGAGTCACTCGCTTTCATGCAAATACTTTTATGGACTCTTTTATGTTTGGGATATGTATGCACATTTTTAGCTTTGGATAAATCACACATATACCTTGAAGTTTATTTTTTATGAAAAATGATTTTTTATGATTTTCATATGCTTTGATGTTTTTGTGTTTTATTGACTAATTTCATGAACATGCTATTCACATAACTTTTGTACACTCACATTTATTTATTTACTCATGATTTTGTTTCATGAGCCAATTTTTGAGCTTTATAGATTTAGAGTGTCAACTCTTGTGTATTTGGTATGTTTCATGAGATATATGTGATTTGATTTCATTTTTGAAGGATCTTTAACTACTTTTTTTCAAAAATTACTTTAACTAGTTATTTATTCTTCATTTGATAGTGTTTTCAAATTTACAACTATTTTTAAACTATCATTTTTGAAAACCCCTACCAACCCAAGGGCGGATGGTTGGGTGACCATGCCTTGTATGCTCTGATTGAAAATCTTTTTACCATATGCATGAATACGGCGGATAGTTATGAGTATTACACATGATCTTCATGGCATTTTTACTTTTGTATACTCATACATGTTTTCTATGTATATGTATGCTTCTATTTCAAGAATATCAATTTCTGTTGGTATTTACTTCTCATACATATATATATTTTGATTGTGCTTGATCTACATTATCCTTACATGTTTATGTTAAGCTTGACTAATTTTTAAATGTTAATTGGTATCTTAATGAGCTTATGCATTGTTTTCAAGTGGTATTGCCAATAATTTCAATTGGTATATCAAAACTATATACTTCATATTTTACCTTTTAATTGGTATCACAATGTACAATGTTTCAATTTCAATTAGTATTGTTTTAAGAAATTTCTGTTGGTACCTTACAATTTTGTTTATTTCAATTGGTCTCAAAAATGTTGTTTATTTCAATTTGTTTAAAATTTTTATTTATTTAAATTGGTATAAAAATATCTACTATTTGTATCTCAAAATTTTGTTTATTTATAAGTGGTACCAAAATTTTGTTTTAAGAAGATGCAAAATTTATTTTAAAGAGAATTCAAGATTTCTTGTTATTTAAGGCCTATATGCACGGGGAACTTAACATCTCCTCTATATATAGATTCGTGTTGAGTGTATCTTGTATTGAGGAGCTTGACATCTCTTCTTTATGTGATACATGTGTGTAGGGGGAGCTTAACATCTCCACTTATGCATTGTATATTATGTTTTATATGAGTTAGGGTTTTGTCATCCCTTCTTCATGTAATGCATGTATGCAGGGGAGCTAACTTTTTGTCTCTCTCTTCATGAATGTATATCGTATATATATCTTTATTGGTTGATTTGATTTCACCTCTTCGCTGATTTTTTTTTTTGTGACAAAAAGGGGGAGAATATTTTTTTGTGTTTCCTTTAACCCTTTTGTTGATGATTGCCAAAAAGGGGGAGAAGTATTTTGGTATATATGCATGTTTATCTCCTTTCTTTGTTTTTATGCAAAGAGGGGGAGAAAGATTTTCTTGTTTATGCATATATGTTTTGTTTGTGCAAAAAGGGGAGGGAAAAAAATATTTTTAGTGAATTTATGCATATTTATCTCCTTGTCATGCATATATGTTTGTTTAGCTTTATGCATTTCATTGAATATCTTTATGTTTATTGTTATGCATGAGTTAAGGGGGAGCTTCTATGAAGTTTAACTTTAATCCTTGCATATATAACTCCATGAGTTTTGTCATCATCAAAAAGGGAGAGATTGTTGACCCAAAGACCCATCACTCTAGTTTTGATGATGATTAACTCATGTAGTTATAGTACTAATGATCTTGTGTTTAATTAGTCTCAGATATTTGATCAAGATCTTAGTAGGTGATTAGCTTCAATAAAGGATTTAAAGTCGAGTTTTGGAGCTATCACGTTGTTCATTCAAGAGCTCGCGCATCAAGTACTCAAGAGGACTCTAGATCATTGGATCAAGGTTTAGACTAAGTCAAGAAGAAGAAGATTTTCAAGTGAAGATTTTCAAGAGACTTGTATCGGTTTTTGTAAGCGTCAAGATTTTATGTTTAGATAAAATGTAAAGGATAGATTAGTTGGTGGATTGCTCAAGTTCATATACACTCACACACAAGATTTATATGTGCTTTCATAAAAGAGTTTTTGTTTTATAAATACCGTTTTGGTTTTAAGCTTCAAAGTATACATGTGTTTTACCAAAACTATTTTAGAGTTTAATGTCAAAAACATAGATATTTCATCATATATATGTAGTGAATCATATCCATACACACTAAGCTTCAAAAGTGTTTAAAATATTTTGTTTTTGTATTTGGAGGAGTTTTGGAAAAATCGGTTTTCAATTTGGAAAAATCGTTTTTTTTAAAATACAGACTTTTGTTTAAAGCAAAACTTCCATATTACAAAAATAGTTCAAAATGCTTGAAATATGCTTTGATTTTTAATCAAACATGCTTGTATATCAAAGTAATCAATGAACTTATTTTTGTAGAATTTATAAGTATTTATGGGATTTTATTGAAGCAAAAAGACCAAATTTTAAATCCCCAACAATGTTGGACTGGCATTCTGCCGGTCGACCGGACGGTCGACCGACCAGAAGTCGGTCGACCGTTCCAGTCGACCGATGTGCACAAACGTGTGCAGCTTGGGCCAGTCGACCGTGCGGGGTCAACCGAAAGAGAGTCTCTGCTCTCTATAAATAGCCCCGGTCGACCGAGCGGTCGACCGCTAGGTCATTTTCCAGTTTATAGTCGACCGGTCGGTCGACCGCATTTCCCAACGGTCGAAAATCCTACCGTTGGCGGTCGACCGACAGCAGGCAGACCTGCTGATTTGGCTTCCAACGGCCATACTTTTGGAGCCTATAAAAGGGGCTTCCCTTGGATTGTTTTCTACAAGATTTTAAGTGGGTTTTTAAGATAGTTTTTCCTACACTTCTATGCGTTTATCGCCACTTGTTTTAGAGCCAAATACTTCTATATCAAAAGGAGAGTTTTTCAAGAGTTTTTTGTAAAAGAGATTTCTTGAGTTTTTCGCCACTAACTCAATCCTAGTTTTTTCACACACACTAGAGCTATCCATTGCTATATCAATCCTATAAGGGATCTTTGTTGTGAGAGTGTTTGTAGGTGATCAAAGTGTTGAGATCACTAAGTGTTTCATTCTTGTATTTGAGGAGGCGGACTTGTGGGTTCGCGTTGTTTCGAGTTCTTGTGGGAGCTCGATGTTGAGATGCGGTCTCGGCAAGCTAGTGTGCTTTCGTGTGTTTGTTCTTGCAGGAACAAGAGAGGGACTAGAGAGTCCAAAGAAGTTCTAGTGTGAACTCGCTTGTAGGTGTTGCGGCACCAAGTGATCCGGTGGGATCAGTTTTTAGTGAAAATCCTTCATAGTGTTGATGGCGGGGACGTAGAGCAAGGGTGCTCGAACCTCGAACAAATCTCCCGTGTTTGCGATTGCTCTCTCTATCTCTCACTTGTGTTTATATCTTGCTTATACTTATTGCTCATATCCATTACTTGCTTTATATACTTGTGCTTATATTGATACATGCTTGGGATTGTTTGATCACACTTGTATTCAACCAAGAGAGTCATAGCGGCACCTCAACTCTTATCTAGAGGAATCTTGAGGAGATAGTTCAGAGCCCTTCAACGGGAATTCGGCTACACTCTTAGGTTATACCTCGTGTGTTTAGCTTAATAGTTTTTAGTTTGCATAAATAGTTTTAATTTCGCATTAATTCATCCTTAGATTAGCTAGTCACCTACTCACCCCCCTCTAAGTGATTTCACTATTTTCATCATGAGACATACTTCCTCAAATTCCCTTACGAAAAAGTATGCATCCTTGGATTCAAATCCATGAAACTTGGAAGAGGAAACTTGGGAAGAGTGTAATGTATTGTGGTTTCAGCTCAAATTAGTTGTCTCCTACATTGGGGAGCTGAATGTAAGATGGAAAAGTGGTCCTAATAGGAAAGAACCTATCCTGTAGTGATGGTGGTTGTGCCATGTGTGGATCGAATTTGGGTAGTGAACTATTTCGGGTTAGTCTTGATGTGACTGGGTCTCTCGACCAAGCTGACATGCAGAGTTAAACAAGCAAGTTCACCCAATCAATAAAAAAAAGTCAAAAATCAAAAAACAAAAATCTTAATCTAAGGTAAGCCTGGACCTAAACGACTCCTAACTTTAGACTGTCTTTTGGAGGTATATTGTACCACAAGTTAATCGGCCAGGTAGGTGGTAAGATCAGTAGGAGGTATCCGTCAAAGCCGGGCCTAATTATGTCAAACCACCAACCTTCGGGATTTCACCCTTAATCCCTAACCTAGTCACCGATTTGGTGAGAGTTAAATGCAAACAACTTCCTCCTTCAGTCAATCTCTTAATGAGCCTGAGTTAACCTAAGGCCAACATCTAGTCAATTTTTATTTAGGTTTAGGTTTTGAGTGCAACGGAAGTGGTTTGTGGGCCAAAGAAGTGTAATGACATCCCCACCTTATGTTGTTTACGGGTTGTGCCCTTAAAATGATTTAGTGCATGTGTACAAAAAAAATAGAACAGAATTCACTCAAAAGTAGTAAATCAACCAAGAGTACTTCCTAGTCTATATATAATGTGGACGTACCTTGTCGCCAACACTCTTCAACAAAAATTAAAAAATTTAAATAGACACGTGGCTATGATGCAAGAGTCTAAATTTTTTTATTAGTTAACTAATAGGTTAGTGTAAATTAATTAGCAGTATGCAAGGTGATCACAGAGAAAAATTATCAAAGCAGTAAATAGAACTTTATAATTTGCATCAACCTGCAAAAGATCAATTAGTAGTGATCTACTAATGCTACGGAAACGCTGCTATTACCGCGTTTGCGCGACTATTTAGTAGGCTATGTTGCTTTGCCTTCTAGGGTAGAGGCACAGAGTAGCTATATGTTCTTAGCTGTAGCTAGTTTTCCTGTTATCAGATCCCACAAACAAAAAAAAAAGATAATTAGTTTTTAGAGAATATCATGTCGTTCCGTCCCCTGCAACGACGCTAAAATTTTGATTGAGAAGGAAAAATTGAGTTAAAAATGAAGAAAAAGTCAAGGTTAGAAAGTTCTTAGTCTCTTCTTAATGTAACCACTGCAAGGGCTAGACGGGTCGATCCACAGGGAAGGATGCAATGGAAGCGTTTCTGAATGAATTCTCTAACAAATAACTTGGAAAAATGAATTATGATTGTAAGCAAAGATTTTAAAAAGAAAGAACATGCATAGCCAACTAATCATCTACCACAACCAAACACTAGTTTATCAAGAATAAATATCCTGTTAAACCAACAAAGATTAACCCTAGATTTTTTGCTTCAAATTCAAGAAAGAAAAGTAAGATAAAAATTAAACCCTCATTACAATACACTAAATAAAATTAAGCATTGGTTTATCGAATCTCAAAGTATAGCATAAGAAAAGAAATTTTAACTTAACGTTAAGCCATCAAAGTATCTAAGTATAAACCAAGAATAATTATTAAATAGTATATCTTAAAACTAGTTTAACTCAATTCATGACTAATCTTCAAGAATTATTTACTTATCCCAGGGTTTCTAACATGCATAGGGTTTAATCACTTTATTTTTAGGTTTTAGTTGGTGGAGAGATTAGCAAGCTTTGAAAGAATTAGTTACACATATTCATGGTGAAATTAAGCATGGTATTTAAAGATTGCATAAAAGAGATGAAACTGGAATAAAACAAACACAAATAAAAATAGCAACAAAGGAGATTGAAAGAAAATAATGACCTTTTTTTGAATCTGTCACCAACTCAGTACAAAGCCTTCTCCTCTCTTCAAATCTTCTTCAAAATAAAAAAAACTAAAAAATACAAGTAAAATTCTGAAAGAAAGTGGATCTAAAGAAAACGCTAAGTTTGAGCTTCTGAGATTTGCTCTTGCTCTATAGGGGTATTTATAGGAGATTTGAGAAGTAGAGTCCCAGTACAACTCATCCACCAAAACTCGACGTAAACGGCCCTAGGATAGCTGCATTTCTGTGGCCAAAAAGGGGAGGTCGCGACTCGTTTGTGGAATCTGGTCACGCGCTTTGGTGCGTGGCTTCATCTCGTCCATTTATATGGAGATCTGTCCTCAAAATCTTCACTTGAACTCCAAATTTTGAAATATCTTCTATCCCTAGGAAAGTTGGTTATATCCAAATCCGAATTTAGTTTGGATCTCTTTCTCTTTCCAAATAGATTTCATTTTATCGCCTTCTAGGGCTTGTAGTGCGAGCAACCGAAATTTGAATAGGAGTCCATATCTATATTCAAATGGGATGAGGATTTATCTTATTCTACTCATCTCTTCATCTAGATTTTAAATTAAATTAATTTAAAACCCAAATTCAAATAGAATAGAATAGAAGCTTCCTTTATCTTCCCAATTAATCTTTATTTTCATAATAATTTTGGGATTTTAGGCTTCTTTTGGGCTTTCTCTTGGATTATGGAGGATTGCACATCACTAAATAATAAATGAATTAAATAGCAATGTTTAACAAAAATTAAGCATGAAAATGCGAATAATAATATGCATTATTGATGACCAATCACTTGTCTAGAGTCATCACCTTTTTTGCTATAAGAACAGGTTAGGGCAAAGCTGTCACACTTGTTAAGGGAAGCGGGTTGGTTTTGACCCTGTATGTTAAGTTATACCTGTTAAGATTGGTTTTGTCCTGTTTCCTTAAAATAAAACCCATCCAGGCCACTTTTAAAACACTGTTTGGATAGAGTAATAGATCAAAAACTAAGAAAAGGAATTTCTATTTCTAAAAAGAAATTTAGTGTTTTGCTTGAAAGGTCAACTATGGTAGCTATTTATTTACTTAGGAAGTTGATGGAAAGATACCAGGAGGGGAAAAAAGGAGACCTACGCACACACATATATATTTACTAAGATTTCATTAATATCATAACAAGAGTACATATAAACAGCTAGGCTACTCTAGGAAATATTCTTGGAGTGTTGTAGAGAGATGAGAAGGACTATTCTCCTCTTGAGAGGAGAAAGAATCTCCTATCTCATTTATGGATCTAAACTGTGCGATCTCATGCTTGTCGATGTAAATCGTGTAATCGTGTCTCACAATTATTTCAAGCATGGGTACTGAAATGGTGTAATCATCTCTCATCACACTTATAAACATCTTCAATGCTTTGAATTGTGTGTTATTTTCGGCCCTAGCAGGTTGTGGTTGGTACGCTGACTGATATGTGGGGATGCTCCTTGCAGCCAAAGATGGTGCCACCTCTTTCTCTATAGACCTTTCAGCGGTTTCCTATCACGATACCATTGTCATTAATCAAATTATAAAATTAAGTCAAGTATTGTAATTTTGATAACATACCTGTGGATCTAAAATGAAAATTCTCCTTGGCCATGAAACAAAAGTACCAACAGTTACACCGACGAAACTAATATCTGAAAATCACCTAGAGAGGGGTGAAAAGGTGACAATGCTAATCGAATGCAAAAAATAACAATTTAAGCAAACAATCTAAATGCCAACTCAAAGTAAGAAGTGAAGCCTGATTCCCAATTAAGGGCCCTAGAAGTTCTCCATTAATTCTTCTAGGTAAGAGTTGAGGTGTACAATTGTCTTCTTTCTTATATGAGGATAAACCGATAAGCAATAGATGTAGAACAATAGTAACACAAACACAATATGATTGCATGAACATAAAGAGCAAGTATGAGCACAGAAAGAGCAATAAGAGTAGAAGCAAGAGTGAGAGATAAGGCAATCGTAAACACAAAATGTGTGTTTCGAGGTTCGAGCAACTTGCTCTACGTCCCCGCCTTCACCGCGTGAAGGATTTCTATTATCCACCAAGGATCACCACAAAGGTACCATAACTACGAGGTCTACACAAAACCTGGAGTACACAACTCCAATCTTCAATTCTCTGTACAAGAGGTAGCACTAAGCCAATAAACTTTTGCAAGCTCTAGGTGACAACAACAATCACAAACTCTCTATTTATAACATTTTAGAGTTCTGAGTGGAGAAATGTAGCTCAAAAAGTTTGTGTGAAAGAAAATTCAGTTGAGAAAATTAGACTTGAGAGCTGAAAACTTGCAGAGATTGATTTGGAATTGTAATCTCTTGAAACTTGAAAGCATAGACTTGATTTTTCCTTAAAAACTTTGATTTCAAAACCTTGTATAAAAAACTTGTATCTTACTCTCTACACTGACCCATATATATAGGCAATAAGTAATACCATTAGAGGTGAAATCTGGGCTTAATCCATGTAATTAAAACCCTAAAAGGCAAAAATACGTGTTGAAAAATGTCAAAAATCAAAACAGATTCAAAAATAGCCATTATTGTAGCAGAGACAGCTTGTTGGTCGACCAACATGCTAGTCCAAAAACTTGCAGTTAGGCGTCATTCGACCGGTTGGTCGACCGAAACAAACAGAAAGTCCCGAGAAATGGTCTGGTCGACTGGTCGATCGATTGGCCAGTCGACCGAAGTGCCAAATAGAGGACAGCTAAGGTTTGGCGGTTGACCGTTCAATCGATCGCCAAATGTACACAAGAAGACTATGCACAAACGGTCGACCGACGCAGTGCATATACTTTGCACATACGTGAGTCATCTGGTCGGTCGACTGACCTACCCTAAAAATCATATTAAAGATAGTTTTTGAATTAGAATACATTTCTAAAATAATTTATATATGTATAAAAATAATTTTGCCAAAATATAGGCTTTGAAATACATGTGCACAATTGGGTATAAAAATTTCAAAAAATATTTGAAGTGTATTAATAAATATTTTGTAGAACATGTTCAATAACCAAAATAAGCATTGAAATCTTTTTTGTGTGTAATACTTCTTGAGCATCAATTCAATCATTAAAACTTAAACATTCTAAGTTCTTACTTAAGGTTAATCTATCTTCAAGTCTCCATCAAGAGGGCTTCTCCAAAATCCATGCTTTAATCGTCCGAGCTTGAATCTCATCCTTGAATCAATTTGATCACTTCAAAACCTTCTTTTAGAGAAAGAATGAAACACAATCTATCTCTTGAACCCTGTAAGCTTATAAACACTTGAACTTGATTAGTAACTTATAACTACATGAGTTTTGTAATTATCAAAACAAAATCAGTGATTGTATCCTTCGACCAACAATCTCTCCTTATTTGATGATGACAAAACACATGAGTTGTTTAAAACAAATGAAATGAAGAGCTTGGAAAGCTTCCTCTGAAATTATGCTTATATATAAAGTTCCATCATACATGACTAAAAGATATAGCAATAAAAAGCAAGTCATATGCATATAAATATAAATTTTGCAATATAGAACATTATTCTTAAACAGGCCAACCTCCTTTCATGCCACCAACCACCAAAATAAGTATGCAATAAAAAATAAGATACAACTAATTAAACATCGCATACAACATGAGAATGGATAAGAGGTAATTGCATGAAAATCTTAAACAAATAACTCAATCTCAAATAAATAACTCAAAATTCTTCTCCCTCTTTTTGTCATGCATAAAAAAGAGAGATACCAATTCTGATAATTCAAATATTAATTGAAAATAGATCACTTTAAAATTTACATGATACCAATAGAAAAGAAAACTCAACTCAACTGAAAATTTTCATAAAAATTGATCTGATACTCATAAAATGAAGGAAACTCATAAACTTAAAACATCATGTATCAATCATACAAATATCTAATTGATGGGGAGATTTCACTCTCCCATTTTAAATTACCGCAAGTGCACGGTTGTTCGATATAACACTTGAGGGTCGATCCACAGGGACAGGTGGTTCTTACGGTTTAGACACTTCTAAGCGAATTGAGTAAAAAGATTTGTGGATTTTTGTTCTAAACTAAATTGTCAATCTAAGAAAAGTCAAGCACCCAGGGTCGAATCTCCTAAATTAGCATCAAGTGGTCAATCTCGGCCTCCATACTAGTATGTTGTTACTCACCAAAATCTCTATTCCTAATAGGCAAAGTAAGTCTGAACACTTGATCTAAGCACAGGGTATTATCTGCATCACATGGTTCATCAAAGGTAAATAAAATGACTAAATAAACTAAAAGCAGAAAAAGCAGTAAAATCCTAAGCATGGACCATTGACTATTGATACATACCGTGTCAAATAACTAGTGACTCTAGAAATAATCTCCTAAAAGTTCTAGGTCAATCGGCGAGTGCAACAATCATAGTTATGAAACTACATGTTTGCCACAAAATAATCTAGCTTAGATTCATCTCCCCTTGGCACTAGAAAAATTAGTTACTCATGACTAAGATTACTCACACAATAATTATCTAAATACTTAACAACCATTAAAAATTAATCTATTAAAATATAATTACCTAAAATTTAAGATATACTAATAATCAATTAAACTAAATCTGAAATACAAATGAAAATCAAAATCAAAAAAAGGGGAGGAACATACCTGGATGTGCATTTAAATGAATGAGAGTGCAAAGCCTTTTAGTAGGTGGACCCCACATGCAATTCCCTCTTCCTGTTAAGCAACAGGATGTTGCTTGCACTTGGTCGGTCAATGAAGCACCAGAATTTTGATTGCACTTGCTCAGTCAACGAAGCACCAGGGTGTGAGCTCATGTTCCACGCGTGGACCCCACCACATTTCTTCTGGGTGATCAGGACCGAAGATGGCGCCTCTTGCTGCAAAATCTCGTTCTCGCCCTGCCCAGGAATTGGCCGGATGTGGGACCCGCCTTGTGAACCCCACTTCGCCGTTTGCTGGGAAGAGGAGAGAGAGCGCGTGTGTCCTCGGTATTGCTCTTCGTGAAAAATGACGAGATGTGCACCATTCATACGCAGTATGATGAAGGAAAGACAGTGATAATGGTGAAAAGAAAGATCTTGCAACCTCCATAAATAATAAAAAAAATCTTAATTAAACTCTGATAAAAGTGATAAAAAAAATAAGGCAAAAAAAAAAGGCCAAAATCAAAAGCCCCCTTTATCAAAACCTAAATACAACCTAATAAAAACCTTAACAAAAGAACTAAATAGCCTAGATCCCCCAGAACGCTCGCAATGGTGCCATCGGATACGGATTATCCACGGATATCTGCATCCGATCCGCCTCCAATCCAGATACGGATATCATTTTTTCACATCCGTCAATATTCGTATCCGTATCCGTATCTGAAAGGTAGTTGCGGATACGGATATGGCAAAAGTAATATCTTATTCGTATCCGATCCGATATCCGAATGTTGCGTGCTTCATAATGATATCGGTATGGAGAAGACTATTCTTCAATAGAATAAGGTATTAAATTTTGATATTTTGAGTTGGTGAAAAAGTAATAGTGAAAAGTATTCGATTCTTGCAAGAGCACCACATGATATTTTGAGTATTTCGACATCAACCATTTCATCCGAATCGGCATTTAGCATCGGAGGACGTGTAATATATTGTTATAGAAGTCAAATGACAATTAATACGATGAATGTATTGATATATACACAACAATATCATAGTATGTATCACATTTAATATTGTAGTAGATGAGATAAAAAGTAATATAAGTATTTCTATTTAATTTATCTTTAACCATATCCATTTTTAACATATCCGATTAGTATCCGCATCCGATCCGCGAATATCCGATTTATATCTGATATCCGATTTTGGCGGATACGGATATCATTTTTTCACATCCGTCAATATCCGTATCCGTATCCGTATCCGAAGGTTGGGTGCGGATATGGATATGGTAGAGGTAATATCCGATCCGTATCCGATCCGATGGCACCCTTCATGTAGCATTTATAGGCCAACATACATGATATTCTCACCTCCTTATACAAAGCCACTACTCTCATGACTTCCAATCCCCACTCCTGATCAAAAATAAAAGAAGAGTGCAAATATCATAGAAAAAATCTCAGTCTAATAAAGAATTCGAAAAAAGTAGAATAATTACATTCAGCCCTCTCAACATTTCATAATTGCAATCAGCTTCAGTCCCATGGTCTTCACATAACTTCTTTGGCTTTTACGAGCAGATGGCTGAATTGGCAAAACTCTCAACATGAAAGTTGTAGATATTCGGATTCTCATTCCGTAAACATCTTGAATGACCTTATTTGAGATAATATAGCTAAAGTTATGGCTAAAATACCATAACATATTCGGAAAGTAACCCTCAATCTTTATAAATTGCGTGCTTTCACTGCTGAAAGTAACTGGATTCCTCTTTTCTTTCTTTTTACCTGTATTCTGCAAAATTCAATCAAATATACGCGAGTAGCATTATTTATATACAAATAATAGATAATTAAGAGCATAAAAATAATGTAAATTCATGCTGATCACTAATTCACCACAAATGAAAGAAAATCTATTGTAGTCAAGAGGTTTAGCAAAATTATCGGTGAAAGTCGGTAAAAATATAATCAATTTCAATATCTCGTTTCTCATAATGGTCTCTAACAAAGTGATACCGAGTCTCTATATGCGTAGTCTTACTATGTTGATTTGCATTCTTGGTCATATGAATAGTACTAGTATTATAACAAATATTTTTATATAATCATAATGCAAATCATAATCAAGGAGAATATGTTTCATCCAGGAGATTTGTGCACAACATATCCTGACCACAACATACTATCGCGGAGGTTGAGAGGGCTATGGAATTTTATTTCTTGGAAGACCATGAAATAGAACAATTTTCAAGAAATTGACAAGTTCTACAAGTGCTCTTCCTATCCACTCTACAACCAGCATAGTCGGTAATCAAATAACTCGTCATAGAGAATTGTCCGGTCTTTGGATTATAAACTCATTTCAATAGTGCTCTTAAGATATCATAATGTATTTTACCGCAATCAAATGAGACTCTTTAGGATAAGATTGAAATCTAGCGCACAAACAAACATTAAATATAATGTTCGGCCTACTTGTTGTCAAGTAAAGCAAACTACCAACCATGCTACGATAAAGTTTAATGCCAACATTTTACCTTTTCATCCTTATCAAGCTTGGTTGTGATAGCCATGGGAGTTTTTGTTACCTTCACATCTTCTAGCCCAAATTTCTTGATAATCTCTCTTGTATACATGGCTTGATTAACAAAGATCCCATCACTCCTTTGCCTGATTTGGAGTCCAAGGAAATAGTTGAGCTCTCCTATCTACTCATTTTGAACTCTTCCTTCATGCATGATTCAAAATCCTTAGAAAGCTTTTCATTAGTAGATCCTAAAAATCACCTAGAGGGAGGGTGAATAGGTGATTATGCTAATCTAAAAAACTTAATGCGGAATTTAAAAACTAATCTCAATTAACAAGAGATGCTCACTAAAACAAGCCAAGCAAATAGTTATGAATGAACAATATGAATGGATGCAAGGCACAATATAGAGAGAGAGTAAGAGCCAAGGGATCAAGCACAAACAACAAGATATGTTTCGAGGTTCGAGCACCCAACTTTACATCCCCGCCTTCACACAGAAGGATTTCAACTCCACTAGCTTGTCCACAAAGGACGTCCACACAGGGAACCTCCACCGAGGATTTGGGGCAATACAATCACAAGGAGTACCCAACTCCTCTCCTTACAAACACAACCTCCTCTTTGAGGCACAACACCAAGCCAACAAACAATCACCTCACAACTTGAGGGATTAGCACAAAACTTACACAAGGATCACCTCACACCTTGAGGGATACAACCCAATAGCACAACCTCCTCAACACAATGAGGGAAAGGCACAAAGCCAAGCTAAGATAGGGTTTACAACTTGGTGATCAAATGACCACAAACAATCTCTTTTCTCACACAAAGATTCTATAGAATAAGATAGTAGATGTAGCTCAAGTGTGGAGAAAATCAAAGGAATGGAAATCAAAAACTCAAAGAAAATCCTTGAGAAAAACTAGAAACCAAGATAAAGAAGTTGAATCAAACACTTTTCCCAAAAATCCTTTTCTTTGATTTTCCAAACCCTAGCAAAAACACCAAATAGATTGTTCAATTTTAAAACCCAAAAACTTCTTTTGATTGTTGTGAAAACACTGGAGAGTCAGGAAAAATTAGCACTAAAAATCTTAGAGAAAACCTCTTTCAAATGGGGTATTTATAGCCCCTAGAAAAATATAGCCGTTGGCAGCAAATTCTGCCAAAAATGAACTACCGGTCGACCGTCCGGTCGACTGGCCAACGGTCACTTTTGACCGCTAGCAGCTACCGGTCGACCGGGCAGTCGACCGGCCCCAGAACCAGAGAGCAACGGCTCTCTGGCCGGTCGACCGTGTAGGTTCACCTAGAGGGGGGGGTGAATAGGTGATGGCTAATCTAATGGTCACTTAATGCCAAATGATGCAAATAATGCGGAAGCTAAAAGAAATTATGACCTAATTAAATTGTTTACACTAAACACCACGTATAACCAAAGAGTGTTGCCGAATTCCCCGTGAAGGGCTCTGGACAAACTCCTCTAGATTCCCCTTGAATGGGTTGAGGTGCCGCGTTGGCTCCCTTGGTTGAATACAAGTGTTAGCAACAATCCCACGCAAGTATATCAATATGAGCACAAGGAATATATCATGCATATAAAGATGAACGCAATAAATAACATGCAAGATATAACAAGAGACAAAGAGAGAGAGAGAGAGAATAACAATCGCAAACACAAGGGTATGTTTCGAGGTTCGAGCACACTTGCTCTACATCCCCGCCTTCGACACACGAAGGATTTCCACTATGCAAGATCCCAATGGATCTCTCCTCGGTGCCGCAACACCTACAAGCCCTCAGACTCTCTAGTCCCTTACACACCGCAAGCCCACCGGCTCGTCGAGGCCGCACCTCAATCACGAGTTCGCACCCGAACCCGAAAACACCAAGTCCTCACTAGGACCCAAACAATCACGAGCACACTTGCCCGTCTTCTCAAGGAACAAAGAAAAGATCTTTGGTGATCACAACACTTTGATCACCTAAAGCACTCTCACTACAACACACCTATAGGATGTATAATCAATGGATAGCTCAAGTGTGGTGTGAGAAAAACAAGGATGAGAGTAGTGGAGGAAAACTCAAAGATCACTTTAACACTCTTGATAAAATCTTCCCTTTTTGATAGGAAATATTTGCACTCAAATTTGTGGAGAAAACCCTTTTAAAAGTATGGGAAAAACTGGCTCAAAGCTCTCCTAAAATCTTAGCTTAAAACAATGACAAGACCCCCAATTTATAGGCTGCCAGAAAACTAGCCGTTGGGATCTGTCAGAACTGCCGGTCGACTGGCGCGGTCGACCGCTAACGGTCGGATTTCTAACTGTTGGAGCCACGGTCGACCGCCCGGGTCGACCGACCCACTGGAGCTGAGAGCTAACTCTCTGTCGGTCGACCGGTGCAGTCGGCCGAACTTTCCAGAGAGCTCTGCTCTCTGGAGCGGTCGACCGGCACGGTCGGCCGTCCTCCAGTACACAAAGGCGTGCACGTTTGTGCACGTCGGTCGACCGGTCCGGTCGGCCGACTCCTGGATTAGTCGACTTGTAAGTGCTACTAGTCGACTTATCCGAAGCCTGAAACAGTTTTCTGGGATTAAAAAAATTGGTCTTTTGGGCTCAAATAAAATCCCATAAAATACTTAAAAATCTACAAAAATAGTTTAACCAATATACTTTGATATACAAACATGCTTGCACAAAATCAAGGCATGTTATAAAAGATTGGACTATTTTTGTAACTTGGAAATATTTGGCTCAATATTAAAACTATTTTTCAAAAACAATATTTTCCATAACATATTTTTCCAAAACATGTTTTTCCAAATCTTCATCAAATACAAAAACAAGATATACTTTTAAGGCATAGTGTGTATGGATATGATCCACTACACAATCAAGATGAAAAATCTATGTTATTGTCATAAATCTCTAAACTTGGTTTTGGTTAAAAGATAAGTACACCAAAAACCAAACTTGTATTTTCCGAAATGAAAAATCTTTTCTAAACCGAAAAATCTTTTATGAAAACAATTAAATCAAGAGTGTGTGTGTGATATATACTTGAGCAATCCACCAACTATCTATCCTTTACATTTTATCTAAAACAAAAACAAAATCTTATACCTAGACACAAGTCTTCATCTTCTTGAAGTCTTCACTTGAAGGCTTCTCATCTTCTTGACTTGGTCCAAGCTTGATCCAAAAGCTCCTTGGATCACACCGTGCTAGCTCCAAATCTTGACATTTTATCCTTTGTTGAGCTATGCACCTACTAAGATCTTGATAATGAATCTGTCACTAATTAAACACAAGATCATTAGTAAATATAACTTCATGAGTTTTGTCATCATCAAAACTAGGGTGATAGGCCTTTGGGCCAACAATCTCCCCCTTTTTGATGATGACAAAACTCATGGAGTTATATATGCATGGATTAAAGTAAAGCTCCAAAGAAGCTCCCCTTAACTCATGCATAGACATATAAACAAATAGATATGCAATGAGGCACATGAATATGTATGCAAGTATGGAGATAAAACATGAAATCCTTTTTCTCCTAGTTGCAATACAAAACATATATGCATAATTAACAAGGAAGACAAATACTTCTCCCCCTTAAGCAATGAAAACATGCATATAAACTCAAATACTTCTCCCTCTTTTTGTCACTCATCAACAAAGGGTTCAAAGTAAAATCAAATCAAACAAATTTTTCTCCCCTTTTTGTCAAAAACAAAAAGATCAAGAAAGGGTTAATACAAATCAACAAAATGTTTTTTTTTTTTTGTAAAGGTATCAGAGCTCTTGTAAAACAATCAAATTTTAAGATACCTAATTGAAAATAATCATTTTTGTAAAACATATAGATACCAATTGACATTTAACAAATATGAAGTTGAAGCATTTTGATATCAATGGTAAACATAATGATCCAAAAATTTTATTTTTCATCATAAACTTTGTGCCTTTAAAATGTGAACCAATTGTAAGTTAAGCACATGAAAATCATATATATGTATGAGAAATGAGTATACCAAGTGAAATTGATACATACATATATATAAGAAACTAAAATATGAGTATATACAAAATAAGTTCATATTGATACCAATTGAAACGATTCAATGATACCAATTGACATAACAATGAGATCAAGTGTATAACTCATAACCTACCACCCTTCATATGCACAAGGTAAAAGATTTTCAATGAAGCATACAAGGCATAATCACCCATCCATCCTCCCATTGATGGTAGGGGTTTTCAAAATAGATTTGAAAATATTATAGCATTGAAAATCACTACCAAATGAGGAACAATAACTAGTTAAAATAATTTTTAAAAAACTAGTTAAAGATCCTTCAAAAAAAATGAAGTCATATGTTTTTTATGAATTATACTAAATACATAAAAGCTCAAGCACTCATAGTCCATAAAGCTCAAAATTATCTTGAAAAGTAAAAGATGAGTGTTCAAATGTTATGTAAATTGCATTTTCATGAAAATAGACACTGAAGCTCAAAAAGATCATAAGTCACATTTTTAAATCATAAAATTTTTTATTTTTAAAAAAAAACAAAGCACACTTCTAGGTATATGTATGATTTATCCAATCCTAACAATACACATACATATCCCAAACATAAAAGAGTCTATTAATAATGTTTGCATGAAGGCAAGAGACTCACGGGTATACATGTATATTTATTAGATTTGAATTAAAAATACATATACATGAAGTAAAACATGAAAATTGGCAAAGCATGTATAAATGAGAATCATCAAAACTAGGCTATACATGTGCATATAGTGGGTACAAATGAGCATGAAGTGCAAACATATATAAATCACGTGTAACTCACTATTTGTACATGTATAATACAAGTTTTGATAAAAACTACATCTAAGCATGTTTTTACCACATGAAGCACAAAGATACATAAAACATGAACATGCTATATGATAATCAAATGAAAGAAGCATGTACATAAAAAGTAGGAGTTTAGAGATTGTTACCAACTCCAAAGCTCCAAATATGGTGGCCTTTCCACCAAAACATCCTTGATAGCGGTGCTCCAAAAATGTGTCCTTTTAGTTCAAGTGCACCCACCATCAATGCACCAAATCTCTCACCTCTTGAGAGATCCCTCACCTACATCAAAAACATGGGGTGGGGGTTTTGGTACCCATTTTTGCTTGGGTCCTTTGGGGTTAGACTTGTAAGGAACCCAAAATCTTTTATAATTAGCAAAATTTAGAGAATTAATATTATCATAACAAAACTTTGCTAAATGGCCTTTGCGGCCACAATGTGTACATACGTACACCTTAGTATGCTTATGTGTAGGAGTGTGATCATGGTGTGCAACATAAGCATGATGATGTGCATGAATGGATGGAGTTTGTTTCTTTGAAAACAAAGACTCCAATTTAGTATGATTGAATGCACATGTGCTCAAATTAGAGCTCAAACTATCTATTTATTTTTTAACATATTTATCTCATTAGTGGTGGCATGTAAAGCATGATGAGATAAAGAATCATTTTTCTTATTTCTTTTAGAAACAAATCCTTTTTCTTTTTCAACAAATTTTCTTTTCAAAGAGTTATTTTCTTGCAAAACACTTTCTCTTTGATTTTTCACCAAATCAATCTTATTTTTCAAAGTAGTGTTCCCTTCACATAAATCATTCAATTTTGTAAGCAAAGAAACATTCTCATTTTTTAAATCTTTGTTTTCTTTTTCTAAGCATGCCATTTTATTTTCTAATGAATCTTTTTCATTTAGCATGGCATCAAAATTCTTTTTCAAATTATTATTTTCTTTTTCTAAACATGCAATGTTAGATTTAAATGAATCTTGTTCTATATGCATGCAAGCAATGTTCTTTTTCAAATTTTTATTTTCCTTTTTAATCATGTCATATTTTTCAAGCAATAGATGAGAAAAAGTAGATAGCTCATCATATGACATGTCCTCATCATCGGATTCGGTGTTTACCTCAAGGGGGTTATCCCCTTGGACCATGTAGCACTTGTTGGAGGTGTCGCTTCCAACATCCGAGTCACTCCCCGCATAGTATAGATCTTTTTCGCCGAGGGAGGTGATGATGTTCCATACTACAAAAGCCGATTCAACATTAGAAATCCTAGATAAATAATCATCATTTAGGGTTGACTTGATAGCATGAAGGGCTTTTGCATTAGCCTCAAAATTCTTACCATTTGAACAATATGAATCATTAGATATGGCAAGATAAACATGAATGCCTAAGGCCTTGAGGTACAATGACATCTTAACCTTCCAAATTTGGATGTTAAGAATGTCAAAGGTGGGTGGTGACATGAAGTCTATGGTGTGTGTACAAATCTTGTGATTAGCCTATAAATGAGGATCTTTAACTCTAGGTTGTTAGACCCAAATCAGAGTACCAAGCTCTGATACCAATTGTAGGTTCACCTAGAGGGGGGTGAATAGGTGATGGCTAATCTAATGGTCACTTAATGTCAAATGATGCAAATAATGCGGAAGCTAAAAGCAATTATGACCTAATTAAATTGTTTACACTAAACACCACGTATAACCAAAGAGTGTTGCCGAATTCCCCGTGAAGGGCTCTGGACAAACTCCTCTAGATTCCCCTTGAATGGTTGAGGTGCCGCGTTGGCTCTCTTGGTTGAATACAAGTGTTAGCAACAATCCCACGCAAGTATATCAATATGAGCACAAGGAATATATCATGCATATAAAGATGAACGCAATAAATAACATGCAAGATATAACAAGAGACAAAGAGAGAGAGAGAGAGAATAGCAATCGCAAACACAAGGGTATGTTTCGAGGTTCGAGCACACTTGCTCTACATCCCCGCCTTCGACACACGAAGGATTTCCACTATGCAAGATCCCAATGGATCTCTCCTCGGTGCCGCAACACCTACAAGCCCTCGGACTCTCTAGTCCCTTACACACCGCAAGCCCACCGGCTCGCCGAGGCCGCACCTCAATCACGAGTTCGCACCCGAACCGAAAACACCAAGTCCTCACTAGGACCCAAACAATCACGAGCACACTTGCCCGTCTTCTCAAGGAACAAAGAAAAGATCTTTGGTGATCACAACACTTTGATCACCTAAAGCACTCTCACTACAACACACCTATAGGATGTATAATCAATGGATAGCTCAAGTGTGGTGTGAGAAAAACAAGGATGAGAGTAGTGGAGGAAAACTCAAAGATCACTTTAACACTCTTGATAAAATCTTCCCTTTTGATAGGAAATATTTGCACTCAAATTTGTGGAGAAAACCCTTTTAAAAGTATGGGAAAAACTGGCTAAAAGCTCTCCTAAAATCTTAGCTTAAAACAATGACAAGACCCCCAATTTATAGGCTGCCAGAAAACTAGCCGTTGGGATCTGTCAGAACTGCCGGTCGACCGGCGCGGTCGACCGCCAACGGTCGGATTTCTGACCGTTGGAGCCACGGTCGACCGCCCGGGTTGACCGACCCACTGGAGCTGAGAGCTAACTCTCTGTCGGTCGACCGGTGCGGTCGGCCGAACTTTCCAGAGAGCTCTGCTCTCTGGAGCGGTCGACCGGCACGGTCGGCCGTCCTCCAGTACACAAAGGCGTGCACGTTTGTGCACGTCGGTCGACCGGTCCGGTCGGCCGACTCCTGGATTAGTCGACTTGTAAGTGCTACTAGTCGACTTATCCGAAGCCTGAAACAGTTTTCTGGGATTAAAAAAATTGGTCTTTTGGGCTCAAATAAAATCCCATAAAATACTTAAAAATCTACAAAAATAGTTTAACCAATATACTTTGATATACAAACATGCTTGCACAAAATCAAGGCATGTTATAAAAGATTGGACTATTTTTGTACTTGGAAGTATTTGGCTCAATATTAAAACTGTTTTTCCAAAACAATATTTTCCAAAACATATTTTTCCAAAACATGTTTTCCAAATCTTCATCAAATACAAAAACAAGATATACTTTTAAGGCATAGTGTGTATGGATATGATCCACTGCACAATCAAGATGAAAAATCTATGTTATTGTCATAAATCTCTAAACTTGATTTTGGTTAAAAGATAAGTACACCAAAAACCAAACTTGTATTTTCCAAAATGAAAAATCTTTTCTAAACCGAAAAATCTTTTATGTAAACAATTAAATCAAGAGTGTGTGTGTGATATATACTTGAGCAATCCACCAACTATCTATCCTTTACATTTTATCTAAAACAAAAACAAAATCTTATACCTAGACACAAGTCTTCATCTTCTTGAAGTCTTCACTTGAAGGCTTCTCATCTTCTTGACTTGGTCCAAGCTTGATCCAAAAGCTCCTTGGATCACACCGTGCTAGCTCTAAATCTTGACATTTTATCCTTTGTTGAGCTATGCACCTACTAAGATCTTGATAATGAATCTGTCACTAATTAAACACAAGATCATTAGTAAACATAACTTCATGAGTTTTGTCATCATCAAAACTAGGGTGATGGGCCTTTGGGCCAACAGACCGCTCGGTCGACCGGGAGAAACCCGAGAGCAACCTGCTCTCAGTCGGTCGACCGTGCGGTCAACCGGCTTATGGGGCAGCCAGCGTGCACATATCCGTGCACGTCGGTCGACCGCTACGGGCGACCGGATTCTTGGTACGGTCGACCTTCTGGTCGACCGACCTAGCCTGGCAGAGGCAGTTCTGGTCAGAAAAACATGTTATTTTTAATTCTAAAAATTCTCATAAATCTTCTAAAAATACACAAAAATAGTTTTATCATTTTACATTGATATACAAACTTGTTGTTAAAAATTTCAATACAAATTTCAAACATTTTGACCATTTTGTGTTATAGAACTTTTGCCAAAAACCAAAAACTGTATTTTCTAAAACTTGGATTTTTGAATTGAAAATACGTTTTGTCCAAAACTCATCTAAATACAAAAACATGATATTTAAACACTTTGAAGCATGTTGCATATGGATGGAAATCCAATATACAAGAAACATATACATATCCATGTTTTTGACTTTAATTCCAAAATATGTTTTGTTAAAAATACCAAAACACTAAACTCATGAAATAGACTATCAAACTAAGTTTTTCTAAGAAGTTAAAGCATGCATGTATATAGAACAAATCTAATATACATTAAACCATGTAAACTTATTTTGAATCTATCTATTCATGAAAACCAAGATCGGTTAAACCAATCAAACCGAAAACCAAAACGGAAACATGAAACGTGTGTGTTGTGAACTTGAGCATATCATACTATTCTAATCTTTACAAATGGATCTAAAACTCAAACTAAACTAGGTACCAATGTCTTCTTGTAGAGCGCCGTCTCCAAGTCGACTCGAACCAAAACTCCAAAACTCCGAGCTTGACTCCAAGGAGTGCTATATATGATCTTGATGCTCGGGCTCTGGAAACTCATCATGAAAGCTTCCAAACCATCTTGTTGAAGCTAATCACTAACTAATATCTTGGTTAATGATCTGAAACTAAAATCACAAGATTATTAGTACACATAACTACATGAATTAGTCATCATCAAAACTAGAGTGGAAGGCCTTTGGGCCAACAGATCCAAAAATGATATAATGAACATAAATTTGTACTATCAAGATATCATTATCAACATGCTTTCTCAACATGATCACACTCATCCACATGTGCATACTAGAGTGTACAAGTATACACATTGCGGCCGCAAAGGCCATTTAGCAAAATTTTGTTATGATAGAATAAATTCTATAAATTTTGCTTACAAAAATGTTTTGGTGTCTTACAATGCTAACCCTCATGGACCCAAAAGAAAATGGGTACCAAAGTCCCCACCTCTTGTATTTGATGTAGGTGTGGGCTCTCACATGACGTGAGAGATTTGGTGCCTTGGTGGTGGATGCATAGGCTTAATGGACACTACATATTGATGCACCGCTATCAAAGAGTTTTGGTGGGATGACCACCATGTTTCGAAGACTTAGAGGATAGTACACTTGGTTTGGTAACTATCTCTAAACTCCATTTAGTTTACATGCTTTTACTTTTGATGAATTTTTAGCATGTTTTAGTTTATGTTAGAATATTCATGTTTTATGCTTCATGTGGTAAATACTTGTTTAGATGTACTTTTTGTCAAAACTTGTGTATATACATGTACAAGTAGTGAGCAACATTTGTTTCATATATGTTTGCACTTAATTGCTCATTTGTACTAATTACAGGTACTTGTATAGCCTAGTTTTGATGATTTCCTCATTTATACATGTTTTGCCTATCTTTGTGCATGTTTGCTTCATGTATATGTTGTGTTTGTTTAAAGGTAATAAATATACATGTATACCCTTGAGTCACTTACCTTCATGCAAATACTATTATGGACTCTTTTATGTTTGGAATATGTATGCATATTGTTAGCTTTGAATAAATCATACATATATCTAGTAGTTTGTTTTTAAATGAAAAATTAATTTTCATGATTTTCACATGATTGATGTTTTTGAGCTTCATTGACTATTTTCATAAAAATGCTAATTACATGATTCTTGCACTCACATTTCACTTGTTTACTCATGACATTATTTTCATGAGAATATTTGAGTTTTATAGATTTTGAGTGTCAACTCTTGTGTATTTGGCATATTTCATGATAAACATATATGATTGGGTTTCATGTTATTGAAGGATCTTTAACTAGTTTTAAAAAAAATGCTTTAACTAGTTATTTATTCTTTACTAGGTAAAGTTTTCAATTTTGTAAAATATTTTTAAAACTCTTATTTTTGAAAACCCCTACCAACCCCTTAAAGGGTGGATGGATGGGTGACCATGCCTTGTATGCTCAAATTAAAAATCTTTTATCATGTGCAAGAAAAAGGGTGGATCTTTATGAGCTATTCACTTAATTCTCATCGTATTTTCAATTGGTATCACAATTGATATTTTTTTGTATATACTCATATTTTATTTTCTATATATGTATGCTTCACATTTCAAGTAATATCAATTTCTATTGGTATTTTTATTTTCATACATATATATGGTTGATTGTGCTTGATCTATAGTATATTTACATGTTTAAAGCACAAATTACATGTTTATGCTAAGCTTGATGTAAATCTTAATTTCAAATTGGTATCTCAATTGGTACTTTAACAAGCTTATCCATTATTTTCAATTGGTATTTTGTTGATATCAAAATTTATAACATACTTCAATTGGTATCAATATGCTTCGTTTTCCAATTGGGTTTCATTTTCAATTGGTATTACAAAAGTTTTACCATGTATTTCAATTAGTATAAAAATATAAAATACTTTACTTTCTTTGGTATCAAGATTTAAAAATGTCTCAATTTCATTTGGTATCAAAAATTTCAAATTTCAAATGCTATCAAAATGTTTAACACTTTTTCAAAATTTATATTCAAAAATATTTTGATATGTATTTCCTATATGCAAGAGGAGCTTAACATCTCTTCTACATATAGATTCATGTTGAGTGTATCTTGTATTGAGGAGCTTGACATCTCTTCTTTATGTGATACACGTGTGTAAGGGGAGCTTCACATCTCTACTTATGCATTACATACTTTGCCTTATGTGAGTTAGGGCTTTGTCATCCCTTCTTCATGTAATGCAAGTATGTAGGGGACCTAACTTCACGTCTCTCTCTTCATGAATGTATATCGCATATATCTCTTTATTGCTTGATTTGATTTCACCCTTTGTTGATTTTTGTTTATGACAAAAAGGGGGAGAACATGTTTTGTGTTTACTTTAACCCCTTTGTTGATGATTGACAAAAAAGGGGAGAAGTATTTGGTATATATGCATGTTTTCCTTGCTTTATACATAAAGGGGGAGAAAGATTTATGTTTATGCATATTTGTTTTGTTTTGCAAAAAGGAGAAGAAAATTAAAATTTGATGAGTTTTATGCCTGATTGGCATGTTTATCTCCTTATGTTTGCATACATGTTTGTTTACTTTATGCACTTCATTGTATATCTTGTTTGTTCATTGCTATGCATGAGTTAAGGGGGAGCTTCTTTGAAGCTTAACTTTAATCCATGCATATATAACTCCATGAGTTTTGTTATTATCAAAAAGGGGGAGATTGTTGGCCCAAAGGCCCATCACTCTAGTTTTGATGATGATTAACTCATATAGTTATAGTACTAATGATCTTGTGTTTAATTAGTCTCAGATTTGTGATCAAGATCTTAGTTCGTGTTTAGCTTCAACAAAGGATTTAAAGTTGAGTTTTGGAGCTAACACGGTTTGATTCAAGAGCTTGTGCATCAAGACCACATCAAGTACTCAAGAGGAGTCTAGCTCATTGGATTATACTTGGACCAAATCAAGAAGGAGAAGAAGACTTCAAGTGAAGACCTTCAAGAGAAGACTTGAGTCTAGGTTTGTTTTTTAGTAAGATTTTATTTTTAGTTAAAATGTAAAGGATAGAATAGTTGGTAGATTGCTCAAGTACATACACACACACACTTAAGATTTATTTGTGTTTTCATAAAAGAATTTTCTTTTTGGAAAAATACCGGTTTGATTTTTGGAGTTTCAAATATACATGTGTTTTAACCAAAACCATTTAGAGCTTATTGTCAAAAACATAGATATTTCATCAATTATGTGTAGTGGATCATATCCATACACACCATGCTTTAAAAGTGTTTAAAATATCTTGTTTTGTATTTGGAGAAGTTTTAAAAAATCGATTTGGAAAAATATGATTTTTGTTTTAAGCTAAAATTTCTAAGTTACAAAAATAGTTCAAAATATTGTAACATGTTTTGATTTTTTCTTAAACATGTTTGTATATCAAAGTAGAATACTGAACTTATTTTTGTATATTTTTTGTGGATTTATGAGATTTTATTAAAGGAAAAATACCAAGTTTTAAATCCTGAAAAAGACTGTTTTTGGCCTTCTGCCGGTCGACCGCATGGTCGACCGCGCCAGGGGTCGGTCGACCGGGCGGTCGACCGACGTGCACAAAACGTGCACGGCCGTTTGGCTGGAGGGCCGGTCGACCGACCGGTCGACCGCTAGGGAGCTCTGCTCTCTGGAAATGGCCCGGTCGACCGCTGGCACAACGGTCAGAAATTTGACCGTTGGCCGGTCGACCGGGCGGTCGACCGACAGGTCATTCTGGCTGCAGTTTGACCCCAACAGCTATATTCTGAAGTCTATTTAAAAGGGGCTGTTTTGGGTTGTTTTTAACAAGATTTCAAGTGGGTTTTTGCAACAGTTTTTTCTACACTTCTAAGTGTTTTTCTCCACTTGTTTTAGAGCCAAATACTTCCATTCAAAAGGAGAGTTTATCAAGAATTTGCAAAAGTGATTTTCTTGAGTTTTTCATCACAAATTCAATCCTTGTTTTCTCACACAAACACTTAAGCTATCCATTGCTATATCTTCCTATAAGGATCTTTGTTGTGAAAGGATTTTAGGTGATCAAAGTGTTGTGATCACCAAAGTGTTCATCTTTGTAATTGAGGAGGCAGACTTGCGGGTTCGCGGTGTTTTTAGTTCTTGTGGAACTCTTTGTAGAGGTGCGACCTCGGCGAGCTAGTGGGCTTGCAGTGTGTTGTTCTTGTGGGAACAAGAGAGGAACTAGAGAGTCCAAGTGTTCTAGTGTGAACTCCTTATAGGTGTTGAGGCACCGAGTGATCCGATGGGATCGATTCTAGTGGAAATCCTTCATAGTATTGAAGGCAGGGACGTAGAGCAAGGGTGCTCGAACCTCGAAATAATTCTCCGTGTTTGCGATTGTTCTCTCTCTATCTCTCACTTGTGTTTATATCTTGCATGCTAATATTGTCTTTATATTTTATATGCTCGATATACATTGTGCTTTATTGTCATATGATTGGGATTGTTTGCTCACACTTGTATTCAACCAAGAGAGCCAAAGCGGCACCTCAACTCTTATCTAGAGGAATCTTGAGGAGATAGTCCAGAGCCCTTCACGGGGAATCCGACTGCACTCTTGTGTTATACTTTGTCTGTTGTGCATAAGAATTTGTAGTTTATATAAATAGTTTTTATTCCGCATTAATTCACCATTAGATTAGCTAGTCACCTATTCATCCCCCCTCTAGGTTATTTCAAAAATGCATGATGTGAGTGTGCATGATGAGCATGTGTAGCATGGGTGTGTGTAGCATGGTGTGCATTTTGTGTTTGTGGTTGTGTGTGTGTGAAACATGAGGTTTTCTTAGAGTTTGTCTCCTTGAAAACATAGCTTCTAATCTAGCCTTATCAACTCACATTTCATAATAAAAAAAAAAAATCAAAGTGTTTATCTTGGTTTTCATCAAATAAATCTTATTCTCATCAAAAACAAGAAAATTTAGCTTTGCATGAAATCTTGTTGGCATCAAAAATTGTTTTGAGTATTTTGAAGAGAAATAAACAAAGTTTTCTTTTCTTTTGAAACAACAGTAATTGGATTTGCAAAAGCTCATTTAATTTCTTTGTTTCCAATTATTTATTCTTGAGTAAATCATTCTTGTTACAAAGCTCTTCAAATACTTCTCCAAGTTCCTCCATGGTCAAATCACAATCTTCTAAAGAGGGTTCCGAAAATACATTAGGTGTGTTTCATTAGACATGAAACCACATTTGCCATGCCCACTTCCTCTTCGGATTCATTTTTGAGTCCCGTATAGGTCTCAAGGCTTTCATCTTGTAGGTCTTCATATAGGTAGGAGGCTTGTTCTTGGTCTCCGTACATTTGGTAATGACATGACCTGATTTTCGGCAATTGTAGCAAACTATCTTCCTTTTCTCATTCCCTTGCCATTTTCTTCTATTTTCAAACTTAGCCATATTGTACATCCTCCTTACATTCTTTACTATAAGGGAAAGATCTTTATCATCTTCTTCTTCTTCATCTTCGTCAAAGATGGTAGGAGTAGATTTGAAGGCAAGAATCTTCTTCTTTTGAGGTGCCTTCTCTTCTCTAGCTTTTTCCTCTTAAGGTTGCTAATAAGACCAATGATCTCCATCTCTTCTTTATTATTAAGCTCCTTCAATATTATGGCATTTACTTCCCATTAAAAGGGATGATCTTCCTCACCTTTTGATCATTATCAATTTCATCACCATGAAGAGGCAAGATCATTTGTGATTTTAGTAAACTTGACAACCATGTCATCAATAAAATATTTTCATTCATAAAAAATTTCTCATATTAGGAACACAAGAGATATATTTTATCTTTCTTGACTTGTGACGTCCCTTCATGAGTAACAACCAAATGTGAGCAAATCTTATAGGTGGATTTGCAATGAATAATCCTAGCAATATCATCATCATTCAATACTTGAAGAAAGACATAGTGTGCCTTAGCATTAGCATCAAACTTCTTAGTGGCAATATCAGACAAAGTGTCCTCATCAATATCAAGTGCACTAAAAGATTTGGTTACCGACTTTGCAACTCGACTGTCTAAAGATTGTAAAAATACAGTTATCTTAACTTTCCATATGAGAAAGTTAAGGCCATCAAACTTAGGAGGGGACTTGGTGCTATCGGCCATGGATGAAAGTGTGTGAAGCAAAAAAAATATGATTAGCAAATGAAGATCTCTATAACGTAATTAAACCAAAAACTAGAGTCCAATGCTCTGATACCAATTGAAAATCACCTAGAGGGGGGTGAAAGATGATAATGCAAATCGAATGCGAAAAGCAATAATTTAAGCAAACAATTCAAATGGTCAACTCAAAGCAATAAGTGAAGTCGGATTCCAAATTAAGACTTCTAAACTTCTCCTCTCAATTCCTCTAGATAAGAGTTGAGGTGAACAATTATCTTCCTTTTTATATAAGAATAAATCGATAAGTAATAGATATAGAGCAATATAGTAACACAAATACAATATGATTGCAAGAATGTAAAGAGCAAGTATGATCATAAATAGAGCAATAAGAGTAGATGCAAGAGTGAGAGACAAGACAATCGCAAACATAAGATGTTTGTTTTGAGGTTCAAGCAACTTGCTATACATCCCCGTCTTCACCGCGTGAAGAATTTCTACTATCCATCAAGGATCACTACAAAGGTACCACAACTATAAGGTCTACATAAGACCCGAAGTGCACAACTTCAACCTTCAATCCTCTACACAAGAGGTAGTACTAAACCAATGAGGTTTACAAACTCTAGGTGACCACAAAGATCACAAACTCTCTCTTTACAACTTTCTAGAGTTTTGAGTGGAGAAATAAAGCTCAAGAAGTTTGTGTGAGAGAAATTCAGCAAGAAAATTGAACATGAGAGTTGAAAACTTGCAAAGATTAATTTGAAATTGAAAACTCTTGAAACTTAAAACTTGAAAGCAAAAACTTAACTTTCTTAAAAACTTTGATTTCAAAAACTTGTATAAAAACTTGTTATCTCACCCTACAATGACCCATATGTATGGCAATAGGTAAATATTATTAGAGGTAAATCTGGGCTTAATCCAAATGATTAAAACCCAAAAAGGGAAAAATACCTATGGAAAATGTCAGAAATAAAAACAGATTAAAAAAATAGCCATTACTGTAGCAGAGACAGCTTGTCGGTCGACCGACTAGTCGACCAGCAGGTTAGTCCAAAAACTAGCCGTTGATCGGTCAGTCGACTGAAATAAACAGAAAGTCCTGACAAATGGTCCGGTCGACCGGTCAGTCAATCGAAGTGCCAAAAAGAGGGTAGCTGAGGTTTGGCGATTGACCGGTAGGTCAACAACAAATGTGCACAAGCCGACTGTGCATAAACGGTCAACCGCTCGGTCAACTGGCCGTAGTGCATATACTTTGCACATAAGGCGGTTGACCTGTAAGTCGACCAACCTACCCTAAAAACCATATAAAGGTAGTTTTTGAAATAGAAAACATTTTTAAAACAATTTATATATGAATAAAAATAGTTTTGGCAATATAGGCTTTGAAATACATGTACACAAGTGGGCATAAAAATTTGGGAAAATATTTGATATTTATCAAAAAATATTTTTATTAAATATGTTTAATAACCAAAAACTAGGCATTGAAATCTTGCGTGTGTAATAATACTTTTTGAGCAAAAATTCAATCACAAAAAGTTAATGTAACGCCCCGATCCGGCGGGTACGGGGACGCTACTGCGACGTATATACACAGGTCAGAGATACCCTCACGTATATACGCTAAACATCAGTACAAACAAGAAAAAGAGTACGGAAGCACGTGGCAATATACATTCCAACATAAGGATTACAAAGTCATCACAAACGATATATTGGTACATGTACATTATATCACAGCCAGGTACAAAAGTGAAATTTACAAATTTGTACAGCAAAAGGTGCTCACGGGCTGAGAAGAAGATCCCCAAGCTAGCAGGAAGGTTCAGGAACAGAAGGAGCTAGGACAAGTCAGCCTGCTCCGAGAGATAAGCTTGATCTTCGGTGGAGGGATCCGCTTCAGTCCAAGCTTCAGAACCTGAACATGCAAGTCCAGGGGAGTCAAAAACTCCCTAACAAATAGACAGGTGAATGCCAAGTGTTGTGTAGAGATAGGTATATATGTGTTGATATGATCAAAACAATATTATGCATCAAGAACTGTGTCGAGAGTACATGTACAGTAAGTAAGAAATGGGGGCATAAAATGAAAGTGATAAGGCCTGAATAAATGTATTGCTACCATCTTCAATATTTATACTTATTACTCATTCTACCCATATGTCTAGGTATGTGTAATAGCGTCCCAGCACACATACATCCACATATGAGTAAATCGAGGCTGTTATTGGAAACCAATGGGGGTATCAATGAACAATGTTTACAGTGGGTCCCGTGCATGCCCGGGACCACGGTCCAGGACGTTCCGTTACTGGTGCTCGGAACCAGCCGCAAGACGTACATGAGGGTCTTATAGAATGCCCTTATCAAGATGGTACCAGCAATGAGGGAGCCAGCACTCCCCTCGGTCGCCTGGAGGCCCACAGGTCAGACCGAAAATTTTAGTTGCACAACATACCTAGTGCCACTGTAAACACGAACATATATTGATAGCCGTAAGTTTCCCCCGACCCGATTCAAGTGGTTTCTTTTTATGATTTATTATGTGATTATCAATTCACGGGGAAAGCAAGTGCATGCCAAGATCAGGAGTTCGAGAGTACATGAGTATTATAATTTCAAGTCACTGAATAGAATACAGGATTCCTGTAAATATGATAATCTCGAGCTAAGTATCAATATGCCATAAAGAGGCGAGTATCGAGTAGTAGCATGATACACGTAAGTGTGCCAGGAAAATAATATAATATTAGTCAACATGACGAAGCAGGAAAATCCGAAGGAAAGCGAGAACACTCGCCTAAAACTTCAAGAAACACCGGGAAATCCAAAGTTCCGGAATCTAAGTAACCAACGCGTTCAATAACCAATAATATATATAAAAAGGAGGAGGAGAAGGATGAATCAGAAAAAGTGAGAAGAAGACGCAGGGGTCGCAGACGCGGGAGGTTGCGCCGCGTTGATGACACAAACGCGGGGTCTGAGACCCGCGTTTTATAACACAGGAAGAATGCAGACGCGAGCACGTGCTCCGCATCGCGTTAATATATGAACGTGAAGATCGCGTTAAAGAGGTATTTGGACGCGGGAGTAAGTTCCGCGTCTAGTATTAAAACAGGAGAGAAAGGGAGAGACAGAGAAATGAGAAAGACGCAAGAATGAGTGAGAGGGGAGACGCAGGAATCAGGGAAAAAAAGGAGACGCAAGGATAAGGTGAAAATCAGAGAAGAGAAGAAAGAAAATAAAAAGGATGAAAGGAAAGAAGGAAAGAAAGAAAGAAAAGAAAGAAGGAATGAAAGAAAAGAGATGGAAGAAAAGAAAAGAAGGAAAAGGGGAGGTTGGTCGGCTGGACCTCGCCGGCGGCGGCCGGAGTTGGCCGGAGTTGGGTGGCCAAGGCCCCAAAAGAGAAGGTGGTTGATGGTGCAAGTGTAGTTCAAATGAAAAAAATGAAGATTTGAAAATGGTGTTTCGGAGAACGAAGCTAGACCTCGTTGGATAGAGAATGACGAGGAGAAGAAGATGGCATGGTTGGTGGTGGTTAAGGAGGTGTAGGTGGTGGTGAAAATGGTGGTGAAGTTGGTGAAGATGGGTTATTTTGGTTAGTAATGGAGGAAGAAGATGGTGATGAAGATGGTGTTGTGGTGTTGTTGTTGTTGGAATGGTGGAGTAGATGGAGGGGGGAATGGTGGAGGAAATGGTGGTGGAGAAAGGTGGAGATGGTGGGTGGTAATGGCCGGCCAAAGGATGCGCGTTGGCTATTTTTTTTGGCCTGTGCTTGCTGTAAAAGGAAGAAGGAAAGAGAATAATAAAAGAGAGAGAAGATGGGAGTGTATATATATATATATAAAGGAGTTGATATATTTACAATATTGCCATCCACTAAATGAAACATGCGTTTCATTCAAAAGAAATGGGCTGCGTCCCATTCAAGAAATCTGCGTCTAGCAGTTGCAGTGAAAAAATTTGCGTCTAGGGAAAGTGCGAAAGTTGCGTTTAACAGAAAAGACAAAAAGGCATGGGTGCCTTGATCTGAGTTGATTTCTTTGAAGGACATAACATTAAATGCGGAATGGAGAGAGTCTCCGCATTAAATATTAAACCCAGATTTTGTGGGTCTCGCATCAGGTAAGGAGAGAGAAAACGTAAAATATCCGGATAGAATTCCGGTATCTGGGAAAACACCAGAAACTCATGAAAGGCCCGAAAAATAAAGTATCTCGAAAAGTTTCCAAAAATTCTCAAAAATAATAAATATTATTTTAAGATTTTGTGTGAAATTGGTTTTTAGAAATTCATTTCCATTTTCAAAATGAAAATCCTAAAATCCACTGTGGACGGTGTCTACACCGGGGCCGGATTTTTGACAAAAATCTGAAAATTCTCAGAAATACGTGAAAGAAGAAAATATAATTTTAAGAATAAAATTAAAGCGGAATCTAAAAATTTGATTCCAATTGCAAATTAAAATTCCTGAATCAACCAGTGATACTGGCCGACACAAATCCAGGGGAATTTTGATAAATTCTAAAATTCTCAAAAAATTCATTTAAATAGAAAAATGATTTAAGAAATACTGTGAAAGCCGTTTCTAGAATTTCAACTCCGTTTATAAATTAAAATCTGAAAGTCGGTCAGCGACACTGGTCGACACCGGTTTTGAAGATTTACAATTTAATTCTGAAAATTCTAGAAAATCATGAAAAATCTAGAATATTAAAAAATAATATTTGAAACTGAAATCGGTCAAATCTGAATACCAAAAGGTCAAATCATGCAGTACTTCTATATACGTAAGAATTTAAATAACAGAAAATAAAATAAAAAAATATGCTCAAAAAATCAGGACACATAGCTGGAACGCATTCTGAAGATGGGGTGTTACAGTTAAACATTCTAAGTTTTTACTTAGGGTTACTCTATCTTCAAGTCTTTATCAAGAGGGCATTGACTAGTCATCAATTTTGCATTTTATTATTGCATTTTTCCTATCGATTTATGAATAAAATACTGCTTCTCACTCATATTTTGGTCTCTTATGTAAATTACAACTGTATAGGGGAAAGTTGCAATAAGAGTTTAATTAAACCCATTTTGGGTAATTAATTCGGATTTCTTGGATGCCAAGACAAAGAGCTTATAGAAAAAACATTAGATTCCTATATTGAAGCTGTATCTGTAGAAATACGAGTCCAAATTACACAAAACCAGACATATACAAAAGCATCTCGAAGCTAGGCGAACCAGCTGGGAAAAGATCAAGGCCTCTGGCCTGATCAAGCCGCAGAAACGTGGCTATTGTCACATTCTCATGGCAACACCTGGGCCAGAGGCCTCGATCTTCGATGCGTGGCTTCTTCCAGAGAATTCCCAGCCCCCCATTGTCTATAAATACAATATGTATGATCCAGAATACGAGAAAGGAGAGAAGTAGCTTGGGTTTCTTCTCCATAGTGCAGTGTAGAATTTTCTTCTTCTTTTCTTGTATTTTATTTTTCTTTTTAGACCATGTATTCGGGCTGAGAGTATTCAAGAGAGAAAGAGAGTGTTAATGTAATAGAGAGTGACAATCTATGAAAGTTTTCTCCTTTCCTTCCATGATTTCTTCTCTAACTTCTAACTTCTAACATGATTTTTAGCTATATTTTCTCTCATGGTGATCTCACTACTAACTTATTAATTCTCTAACTCTTGATTGATAACCCACATGCATCTTATAGCATCATACAAGGCCTTGCTCTTGCAAGAGTCATTGATGGCTTATGATGATGAGTTCTAACTTCTGCCTTGCTAACTTGTAACCAACTCTCCTATTTCATGCTAGCCTCTAACCGATTTTGATGATTTAATGTTTGCATTAGCTTGCATGTTATGCAAGTTTGATTTCATCCAATCATCTTTAGCTCATACAATTTGTTCAATTGCTTCTCATCCCATACTTGCCTTCTAATGGATCTTGATGGGTGATGTTCGGTGAGGGAGAAGAACAATCTTATGGGTTATGCTGTGAAAAGCTTCTTGAAGTCAAGGCTAGTGTTGCCAAGGATCCAATGTAAGGCACCTATCAACAAGGAGGTTAGTGTGATTAGTGGGAGTAATTAGTAGTGAGTGATCCATGAGTTTACTTTATCTCTTTTGATCTTTGTTTTCAAGACCACTTTTCTAATCAGAACACTATCTTCTTCTTATATTTTATTGTCTTCTACCTCCGCTACTTCTTGTTTTGTTTTCTTTTTCTTTTTGATTCTTTAAAACAAAGAAGAACTCGTTAACACTAGTGTGACACACTGTTAATGCTTCTATTGCCTCCCGTCCTTGTGGATTCGACCCTTATAGCCTATATGCTATAATGGAAGTATCAAGGAAGCTAAAGCGCATACACTTAAACTAATTTATAAATACACATTTTTGTGCACGGTTTTACCTCCAATAAAATTTTTGGCGCCGTTACCGGGAATGAGAATGGTTTGAACTCACATTTTTGTTAACATTCTCTCTCTATTTCTGTGCACATGTCAATTTTACAAAAAATATACATTGCAGAAGATAGAATAAATTATTAGCTCCCTGTTCTCGAAAGCAAGAACCTGCTTCCAGAAGTTTGTCGTGACTTAGGGTTTCAAGCCGCGGAAACACGGCCTGTTCTGGACTTCTAGAATTCATCTTTTGTAGGGTGTTTCACATTGATATATACAATGTATTCTGCTTGTTAGTTTTCTATTTTGATTACCTATTCACTGTAATAATTAACAATAAAAACAGTAATTGGATGTGTTAAATACCGTTTAGATATTTGCATCTAGGCATGTGTCGATTTCAATTCCATATTACTGTATTTTGTGCTATTGTTGTGAGCTGGACTAAGGTGTACATATTACATTGCATATAGCATTGGACAAACACATGGGTGATTTACTCGCTTTGAGTGTTTACTTATTGTCTATATTGCACACTTGCAGGAATCATAATTAAGGGTATAATCTTATGACAAGATAAGATGGGAAAATCATTACCCTTTCATAGCTCAAAAATCACCTCCTCACTCACACAGTCCAAGCCTAAATAAAACTTGTTAGACATTGGCCCCTAGAGACATCTCGAACTCATTAAAAGATTGACCTCAGGAGGAAGTTGTTAGCACCGGACTCTTGCCAAATCTGTATCAGAGGATTGGGGGATTAAGAGGTTAAGCCTCTAAGATTCAGTGGTTGGCATAATTAAGGCATGTTGCTTACGCACGGATATCTCCCACTGAATTTTACTCCAACTTGGTTGATTAACTCGCGATCAGATACTGTGATAGCCCTCTCCTGTACCATCGACCAGTTAGGAGTCATCTAGCTCTAGGTCAACCCTAACATAAGCTTGTTTGATTTTCTTTCTTTTTGTTTGTTTGTTTTGTTTGTATTTGTTTTTGAAATGGATTTCAGCAACCATTTTTTCAATCCTAATATCAATCCATATTTCACCCTGACCTCATTTGACTCGAACAACTCCAACCAGGCTTTGTACAATATGATCCAATCAAATAGGTCAGAATGGATGTATTCGACTCAATATAACCCCATAACTCAAATTTTATGACCAAAATTTTCAAACTAATATCTACTCTTCACAAGTCAATGGAGATTCACCCCCTCCACGTTTTATTTTTTAACTACCTTGTCTACAATATTCTTTCCCAAATTTTTCTTCATATACTTCTTTTCTAGAACAATTGATAGAAGAAAAATCTGAGTTAGAAAAGAGTATAGAAGCCATGCAGGAGGCCGAGCGATAATTTCAAAACATGCTAGTCTCCTATATCCACAAAATTTTCAAGATACATACCTAGACCCACCTCTTCAAATGAACAACCATCAGTCTTGAAAATGAGTATAAAACTCTTGCGTGAGCCTGATTGACAATTTTAACATCTTTGTGACTACAAAATCAAAGTTTCCAACCTTCTTACTCACCTTTTAAAGATGAACTATCTGAATTAGAAAAGAGTATGGAAGACGTGATTCAGACTCAAAATGTTGTAACCCAGTCTATCGGTAGGTTAGAAGCACAAATAAGTCAATTGGTCAAAAACATTAGGAATGAGGAAACTCTTATCAACTTTTGACTAACCTTGACATCTCTAACTCTATCAATCTGGCCCAAGAATCATGGTGTTTTAGAAACCAAGATTCAATTTTAGCACACCCATTTGAACTTAACTGAAACCAAAATTTTGAGAGAAATCATATATATAAGTCGACGATGAGAGTTAAATTTGAATTTTTGTTAAACAAAGCCATATAAATGGAAATGGAGTCGCGACGAGAGATGGCGATATTTATACGGGAGGAGAATATCCCACGCATATACACAAAGCCTAAAATAACCTAAACAAGCTGTATAATCACTATGATGAATCAATATCATTGTAATATGACAATAACTCCTACACATAATAATAGATGAATAAAGAAATAGAATAAGTATTAAGTCCAATATAAGGAATCAAAAGGGAACGATAGGAATAAAAAAAGCAACAAAAATACCGAGAATAGACAATCAAGTACGGGAGAACTCCAGGCTCTCCAAATACCTGGTCAACATGATAAAATATACATGGAGCTGGATGTGCAAATCTAGGGAGTCAGAATTCCCAATTAGTGTGTAAAATAATGGGAAAGGTGCACATGCATATAATGTAATGAAATACAATATAATAATGAAACAGTCAAGCATGAAGAACACTATAACATACAGCATACGAATAAACAATGTTGACAATGGACTACTCTAAAATCATGTGGTAAAATCAGGTGGTCTGTCACAGTCTATATATCAGGTGAATAAAGCCAGTCAGGGCTAGAGTCCAGTGTACAATTAGGTCATGTATACCATGTATCAGGTGTACACAGTCCATTATAGTATATTATGAATAGTTCATTATTATTTATTATGTCAGCGAACACTAATTTTCACATATAATAGACGCATCCCATACTACGCCTATTTCACTTGTCAATCGGGGTCCTAAGTTATTGACACTGATAGTGGAGACGCTATCCATGCTTTAGGTGGGTCCCGTACATACCCGGGACCATGACCCGGACTCTTGGCATTGAACCAGGACGTACCACCAGGTACTACAGCAATAGTATAACAGTAACAGTATGAGATGTTAGTCATCTCAGGGAAACCTGCAGCGGAACCTTGTCTCAATTGCGCAACCTGTATCCTAGATCCATCCAAAATACAGACACTGTCTCCTCCATCAATTTTCCCAATCCCAGTGTAAGTTGTCTATTTACATTATTACTTAATTCAGTTAAAACAATCAATATTTATGTTACCTAGAATACTGGGACAATACAACATTACTGTATAACTGTAAACAGTAATCATATACATGATAAATAATAACAATGAAAGTTTATAAGTGGAAGTACTAGTGTATACGATGAACAATAGAACTGTACAAGGTGTTATGGTCTAGTAATACTTTCTCAGTAACTTTCAGTAACATGAAATAATACTATTAACTTGTCTAGACACTGATTCGTTACACTACAGTCCCATCTAGAATCGATCAAAATCTTATCCACTGATCTGTAACTGATCCATCAACTCATAATCTTAATAGTTATCTTGAATATTAAAACTAAGTCCGTGTCAGATATCTGATAATGTAAACCACCAGTCCAATAAATAATTAATCAGTTCTCTCATCGCTACAAATCTGCTCTAATTCTCTAGGTCACCAATAATGAGATCAAACAATAGCTGCTATCAAACTCTTAATATATAATATGGTACCGAAATCAATGAAATCACTCCTACAATCTATCTCTATAACTGAATAACTGAAGTAATCAATAATCAAACATGAAGCATATGATATATCCTCGAGATCAACTAAAACAACGAATACCGAGATCACAAATAAAGAATGAAACATCCTCAAAATCAGACTTATCCAACAGAAATCTAGATCATAACTAAGGAGTGTAACATCCACGATCAATATGAAATCTAGATAATCTCTAGATCTAGTAGTCAATATCAATAAGGTCATCAATACCTAGTCAAATGCATCAATGGGAGAATCTAGAAATAATAGCTCCTAACAGTCAAAAAGTCAGTCCCATCGTATACATCAGAGTCAAGGGTAACATATTCACACATCTGAACATAATCCAATCATCCTACATCTCATCTACATATCAATCGTGAATCCAATGAAAGGAATACAAAGCTCTGGTCAATTTCCACTCAAACTAAGTCATACACAGATCTAAGTATCGATAAAAACAGTCTGCCAATATAGCAACACCATATCTAACATGTCCTTATATCCAAAGGAGTTTGGTCGGAATAATCACCAACAATGTTCGATAAACACTATACATAAAATAGGCCCATATCTCAAATATGAGCTAAACCAGCCAATCTGTAGATCGAAATAAGTATAGCCTAAGATATATCAATACGAGGCCTATGCCAATAGCGTCGATAACTAACACATGAAATGACGCTGATAAATGCTTAGATAAGCTATATAATTAAAGTGAATGCCTACTGATATCTCATGAAATGATAAGCATAATCACACTAGCAAAATATTTCAGATGATCATATGAAATAATACGAATAGGTACACGAACACTACTGGCAACAGTAAATAAGGAAATAACATAAGAACAAACAGTTACATAAAATGACACGATTTTTGGCCCGAATCATCGTCTGGTCTTCACTGCATGAACCGGTTTGGATCTCCAGATCATCTCATGGGTCGGTCTTCGAATTTCCAGTGTATCGGCTGCATAATGGGCACAGATTCAAATCTTATGTTACCGAGTTCGGATCGCACGAGCGAGTCTGTAACACTGCAACACACAACCATACATACACGAATACACGAACATGAATATTTATACACAATTATTCACAGACATATATACTCTAACATGCATGTACACACACAGACACATATACACACCACTATACATATACACACTAATACATATATACATACATACATACATGCACCCACTGCACACATAAACACACAAATTAATATAACATACATGCAAAAATACGCACAGGAGAGAAAAAATTAGCTAAAGAGAAAGAATGAGATGTAAACTCACCCAAACACACATTAAAATAATGAGTGGAAAGAGAATTACGCAACCTACGCCCATGCACATACAAATTTGCACACAAACTCACTACAGAACACATACACACTTATACATGCATACATACTCATACATAATTACACGCACACACACACATGTACATACAATAACCATATACATATATAAATATATATACAAAGAAAGAGAGAAATAGAAAGAGAGGAGGAAAAGTGTATACCCATACAAGAGCTCACGCAAAGAAGTGTTTGGGGTGGATTCGGCCATGGTGGGGTTAGCCGACGGAGGGCGACGCAAGGAGGAGAGTGCTCTGGTGGTGCATATGGAAGAAGAGTAAGACGGAGGTGGAGATCGAACACGCGGAGGGCTCCGATGATGGCAAAGCGTGGCTGAGGGCGTGGATGATGAGTTCGACAAGGGGGCTCGCATGGATGAGTGTAGGAGGAGTGTCGTCCTGGTGTTGGGTGAGAGACGAGAGAGAAAGAGAGAGAGGAAGATGGTGATTATGGGAGGTGGAGGAGATGGAGAAGAAAAGGAGGTGGTGCTCGTGGCGGATGCCAGCAGGAGTGGAGGAGGTCGTACATGGCCGGAGATGCCTCAGCTTGCTACAAGAGGGGGAGAGGGAGGCTGCAACAGTGGGTGGAATTAGGTTTTGGTGTGGTTGTGGGCAAGGCGGAGGTCGCAGAGGAGTGTGGTGGCCGACCAGTGGAGGCGGCGAGGGAGATGGGTGCATGAATAGTAGGTTTGGCCAGAGGGAATTGGAGAAGAAGAAATTGAGGTGACGGCTGTCATGATGGGAAGGAGGAGGAGAAGAGATTATGAAGAGGATTAATATTAGGGTTAGGTTTAGGATTAGATGATTAAAAAGAAATGGGTTGGGTTTCGGGTTAGGTGGGCTAGGTTTTGGGTTTGGTGGGCTAATGGGTAAGGGTTATGGCTAATGGGTAAGGGTTGGGCTTTAGGAAAAATGAAATAGAAATAAAGTGGAAATGGGGTACCCTTTGGGCCAAAAGGAAAAATAAGAAAAATGAAAGAAAAATAAAAAGGGAAAAATAAGAGTAAGCTAGGCTGGAATGGGCTCAGGAAGAGAAAAGGAAAAAGAAGAGTATAAGTGAGCTTGGGTTTAAAAGGAAATATAATAATAGTAGTAGCAACACTAATAACTATAATAATAATAATAATCCATACCATTTGAATATTAATGGTAATGAAAATAAATTTAAAAAATAATGGTAACTCATACAAAATCGTAATTAGTCCCTTAATACAAATTACATATACACATTAGAATATTATTTTTTATTAAATTAGATATTAGAAAACATGGGTATTACAGCTGTACAGTTTATCTATTAGGCGATGCTTATAGGAATCAGGAAGGTATTTCTCCTTAAGATTTTGTTTCATTTCCTCCCAAGACTCTATGAAAGTCTCATGCCGAGTGTACTCTCTCCACCAAGGTCCAATAAATTCTAGATTATCTTGACAGTCTCATCCTAACAAACTGAACTCTCCTCTCCTCTGTGAACGTATACCAATCAAAGTAGCAATCCAATTCTACTATCCAATCACTAAAAATCTTCAGGTCAAGGGTACCGTTAAATACTAGAGGATCTATTTTAATCCTATGGATTATGTCATCTTCTCTATCGTATGCCTATCTTCTCTATCGTATGCCTATCAGTATTTTTCATTCTCCTATCTTGGGTATTATCTCTTGAGTTCTCTCCGGTGTTCTTGTTCTCTAACCCTTCAACTCTAAGTTTCAAATCTTGAAGCTCTCCAAAGATTAGGTCAAATTTGGACTCCATATCTAGAGGATCAGGGGAATATGTTCTACCACTACGAAGAAGCATGCACTATGCAATGCACCATCACACAGATGTAACATAGTTTTCTAAGTTTCATTAGATGCATGCACTATATGATCAACCAAAAATGCCCTATAGGTTTCTACAGTGAATTATGCAAAATGAATCTTAGAAGTGAAAAAGCAAGCAGGCAGCAAACTGGCAATTAATAATAGCAACTACAACTACAGTCACCACAAATATTGTTGGCCCAGAGGCCCTTCACTCTAGTTTTGATGATGATTAACTCATGTAGTTATAGTTACTAATAATCTTGTGATCTTTAGTTCCAGATATTGATCAAGTTATTAGTAGGTGATTAGCTTCAATAAAGCTGTTTTTAGAACTTTCACACGGTGATTCAAGAGCTCGTGCGTCAAGTTCACATCTAACACTCGGTTGGAGTCAAGCTCATTGGATCGCGTTTGGATCGAGTCAACTTGGAGACGGCGCTTTAAAAGAAGACTTCGGTTTGTTTAGTTTAGAGATTATGTTTTAGATCTTCTGTTAAAGGTAGATGTGTTGATATCCTCAAGTTCACAATACACACACAAGTTTCATGTTTATTAGTTTTTGGTTTTTAGCTTAACCGATCTTGGTTTTCATGAATAGATAGATTCAAAACAAGTTTACATGGTTAATGTATATTAGATTTGTTCTATATACATCTTTGCCTCATCTATTTAGACAAATATATTTTGATAGTCTATTTCATGAGTTTGGAGTTTTGTATTTAAAACAAACTTATTTTTTGATTTAATATCAAAAACATAGATATAATATCTTTACATGTATATTGGATTCTATCCATATACAACATGCTTCAAAGTTGTTTACATATCATGTTTTTGTATTTGTATGAGTTTTGGAGAAAACGGTTTTCCATTTCAAAAATCCAATTTTTGAAAAATACAGATTTTGGTTTTAGACAAAATTTTCATAACACAAAAATAGTTCAAAATGCTTGTAACATGATTTGATTTTTACTCAAACATGTTTTTATATCAAAGGTATAATAAGAACTTTTTTTTGTGGAATTTTAGAGATTTTATGGGATTTATTTGATAATAAAAACCCAATTTTTTAATCCTGAAAATTCCCTGCCAGGCTCTAGCGGTCAACCGATCGGTCGACCGGACCAAGAGTCGGTCGACCGGCACGGTCGATCGATGTGCACAAGACATACACAAAGGCCATGTGACTTGGCCGGTCAACCGACTGATATCACCCCACTCTCGGGAGGGGCGGTCGACCGCAGGCTCAATGGTCAGAAAAGTGACCGTTGGCCGGTCGACCGGAAGGGCATTCTGCCTGCCTTTCCAGCTGCCAACGGGCAGAATTCTTTTGGGGTATATATGCACCCCCATTTGAGTTGTTTCTTAACAAGTTTTTAGAGAGCAAAAATTCTGATCTTCTTAAGTGTTTTAATACAAGTTTTCAAAAGAGTTTTTGTTATAAAAGATCATTCTTTATTTGTTTTCATGGGTTGGAAAATTTAAAGAAAAATAGAGATTTGGGATATTTGTTTTGTTCTTCATTTCTATCAAATTCTAGTTGTTTTCCCAAGTATTTTCTTTGTAATTTGATTTCCAAACACCTTGATTTCTCACACTTGAGCTTATCATATCTTTCCTATCTATAGGATCTTTGTTTGGTGAGAAAGAGATTGGTTTGTGGTTGTTGATACCACCAAGTGTTGTAAACCTTCCATTCATTGTGATATCCCTCTAGTGAGAGGAGATTGAGTTGATATCCCTCTAGTGAGAGGTGATTGTGGAAGTGGTGTTTGTCTCCCTCTAGTGAGAGGTGGAGATTGTGTTGGATACCCTCAAGTGTGAGGTGATTGTTGTTTTTGTTTGGCTAAGTGCCTATCCCTCAATTGTGAGGTGGATATTATTTGGCTTTGTGCCTAGCCTCTAAGTGTAGAGGTTGTATTGTTGAGAGAGGAGTTATGTACTCCCAAATTGTATTTGCCCAAATCCTCAGTGGAGGTTCCCTTTGTGGAAGTCCTGTGTGGACGAGTTAGTGGAAATCCTTCTGTGTGAAGGCGGGGATGTAGAGCTGGTGCTCGAACCTCGAAACATATCAATGTGTTTGCGTTTGATCCACTTTCTCTAACTCTCTCTCTTACATTGTGCATTGCTTCATATTGTTCATATCATATATATGCTTGTGTTGTTTGTGTGTGCCTCACTTGTGATTAACCAAGAGAGCTTCATATAGCACCTCAACTCTTATTTAGAGGAATTTAGAGGAGATAGTCCAGAGCCCTTCACCGGGAATTCGTTATACTCTTTGGTTTCACTAAGTGTGTTATATTAAGTTTTTAATTACGCATCATTGTACATTAGATTTGCCTTACACCTATTCACCCCCCATCTAGGTGTAATTTCAATTGTATCAGAGCCTACGCTCCTGATATTAGGTTTAACCACCTAGGAATGAGATCTTGGTTTGCTAATCTAGTATTTGCATTTGCACACTATCTGTTTGCACACTCTTATGGATTGCTTGACCCCTCCTATGTTTGATGTTTCTAACACCGACGTATGGAAGCTTAGGATGAGTATGTATTTAAAAACCCTAGACTTTCATGTTTTTCTTGCCGCTACCAAGAAATCCTATCTTGGTAATAGCAAACATATAGAGGCTAATGCACAAGCCCTAACGGCACTTAGAATCACGCTTAACAAAGAATATTTGTGCTTAGTTTCTCATTGTGATTCCGCCTTTGCAGTGTGGAACACCTTGACCTCTCCCGCACTACAAAAGACGAATCATGTGGAGAAAGAATCTAGTGGAGGAGAATCCGACGATGCATGCTACATGGTCCAAGGGAAAGACTCCCTTGAGGTACTTTCGGATACTCAACTAGATAGTGCTAGCTCTTCGTCTGATGATCATGATAGTATGGATGCCGATGTATTAAATGAAGAGTTATCTAATGTTTGTGAGAACCTCTGAGATCAAGTTTTGAAAAAGAAAACTTTTAAATTAACTAAAGAAAATAAAGAGTTATTTTCTAAATTTGATATTGTTTTGCAAGAAAGAGATGAGATTTCTAATGAAAGGGATTCACTTAAATCTCAACTTGCTTATGCCCTAAATGAAAATAAGATTTTGAAAGATAAAAATGATTGTGATATAGTTTTGAAGAAAAATGAGACTTTGACTTCAAAACTTGATTTTGCTTTAAAAGAAAATGAATCTTTGAAAAACATGATTATTTCTATTTCAAAGGATTTGGATTTAATTTTTAACAAAAATAAATCTTTGAAAAATGATATTGATTCACATGTTTGCCATGCTAGTGTTGCTTCGTCATCTAATTTACCTATTGCATGCTCCATTTCTTCTAACATTGAAAATGATATAAATTTATTAAAGAAGAACGTTAATTGTTTGGGCTCCACTTTGAGCCATTGTGCCATGAACCACTCACGTTTGGAATCTATGTTTTGAAAGAAACAAGTTCCTCCTATGCATGCATATAAGTTACGACATACACATGCTCCTCACGTTCACACTCATAACACCATGTATGCTCATGTGTACACATGTATACATTATGGATGTAAGGGCCACCTTGCTAAGTTTTGTTATGATAGATTACATGGTATAAATTTAGCAAATAAATTTGTTTGGGTTAGGAAAGGTGCTAACCCCCATGGACCCAATAGAGTATGGGTACCAAATGAAATCACCTAGGGGGGTGAATAGGTGATGGCTATATGTAAATGGCACAAATGCGGAATTTAAAATTCAACTATCACAATTAGCTCAAATAAAAGACTTGCAATAAATGAAGCAATCAATAGTGCAAGAATTAAAGAGTTTAGAGTTTAGAGAGATTTGAGCAAACGCAAACACGCAGATATGTTTCCGAGGTTCGAGCCACGCTCTACGTCCCCGCCTTCACACTTGAAGGATTTCCACTATTGAAGATCCCACTGGATCACCAATACAAGGACACACTTGTCCTATCTCTCGTGATGCCGCAACACCACCCGGAGCACACTAGCTCGTTTGAGGCCGATGCCTCTACAACTTCACTCAAGAAGAAAATGATCACACTTGATCAAAAATTCGCTCACTTGCACAATCCTAGAACCAATATGTAGATGAAGAATTATGGGATTGTGTAGTGCAATAGCTAGAGAGAAGTAGAGGTAAAGACTTCAAATGGGTATCTAGAAATTTAGGGCTTTTGGAGAGAAAATCTTTTCTAAATGAAAGCCTTTTGAAAACTTATAAATCTTTTGGAAATCTCTTGTAAAAATGTTCTTAATAGATTTTTTATCAAGTTGAAGTGACCTCCTATTTATAGGGGTCAAAAACAGCTCCAGAGATCCGTTGGGATCAAATCCAAAAGAAAAACTGACAGAAAATATAGCTGTTGGAGTCTGTCAGAAGTTCTGACAGCAGCCGGTCGACCGGGCGGTCGACCGCCAACGGTCAAAAATCTGACCGTTGGGGATCAGCGGTCGACCGCCCGGTCGACCCAATCTACCCGAGAGCACTACAGAGTGCTCGGTCGACCGGGGCGGTCGACTGACACGCACATGCACAGTTTTGTGCGCGTCGGTCGACCGGGACGGTCGACCGGTTTCTGTCAGTTCTGAAAAATCAGAACTTCCAGAAACCTGAAACCTGGGTTTTGGATTTTGGTCTAGGGTTAGAATGTTTTGGACCTTGTAAAATATAGAGTATGAGCATATGTCATAACTCTATCATGTTTAAAACATTTTGATAAATACCCTTTTGATAAAAGCTTGTTTTGTCCAATAATTGTTTTTCCAAAACTTAAAGTTTCTAAAACTTATTTCCAAAAACATGTTAACTTTAAATCTAGATTGGAAATAAAATTTGAAACTCTTTTTGAAGTCATGAACCAAAGTAAAGTGTGTGTGTAAGTGGTAATCCCATAACTCTACTTCTAACATCTAGGTTTTGACAAAATATCTAAAATAAAATCAAAATACAAATCTTGGAATTTCTTCATAGTCTTGATCTTGACTTGGTCTTTTCTTTAAGATCTTGATTCCGAAGCTTCCTATTGTGCTTGGCTTGGGAATGCAAATCTTTTGGCGGCATCCAAACTTGTGAGTCTTCATTGTGGAGCCGTCAAATCAACCTGTTTAACCTGAAATTCTTTTAAACAAAACTTGTTAAATATATAACTAGATATGGTTTGTTATCATCAAAATATCCATCAAGATATAGGGCTAATGGCCTTTGGGCCAACAATCTCCCCCTTTTTTATGATGACAAAACATATTTAGTTATCACAAATATTTTGGGTAGAGACTTCAAATGAAGCTCCCCCTCAACACATGCATATAATAAAAATCATACTCAGGCATGGATAAATATGGCAAATGATAAATGATAAACATCAAGTGATAATACACATGTCCATGCCAACAATTTTCATGTCAAAAATAAGGATGAAAACATGATTTCATATATGACATAAAGAAACGATACATATAAGGAAAAGATACATGTCCACAAAACATAACAGAAATACATGTCCAAACAAAAGCAAAACACAAAATATGTCTCTCAACAAATAACTCTCCCCCTTTTTGACATCATCAAATAAGGGGAGGTCACTCTCATCACTTGGCACTAGCAGCATCGTCGTCCTCATCGTCTTCCTCATCTTCCTCGTCCTCAGACGAACTCTCTGCAGCATCCATCTTCTTGTCACCATCATCGTCTTCCTCCGAAGAAGAAGAAGAAGAAGAAGAAGCTGCCATCTCCTCTGGATCAATGCCGTCAACTTTAGTCCGAGGTGGAGGAACAGATGAACGAGCTCTGGTGGGAAATGGAGGGCCAGTGGAGGGAAGTGGACGAGCAATGGAAGTGGGATCAGGAACAAGCATGTCGAATTTCGTAAAGAGTGCCTCAAATTGCGTATCCATGAATCTCATGGAGTCAGCAAAATAGGACATATCATTACGAATTCCTTGGATACGTGAGTCCATCACTGCACGAGAATCTGCCTCGCGCTGGAAACGTGCGTCCATCTCTGCACGAAGCGCTGCATCACGCTGCTCAATCCAAGCCTGGTATGCCTCGAACTGAGAGCGTGCCTCTGAGGAGATAAGAGCCTGAAGGTCTGGAGGTAAAACAAGGGCAGAAGCAGATGATGTCCCTGGGGCCGAAGAAGACCCTGGGGCAAAAGATGATCCTGGAGCAGCAGAAGGAACAGGAGGTTGCTCAGGAGCGTGTCGACGCAACTGGGCTTCTATCCTCTTCAAGAGACCTCCGTCAATGTTTAATAGAGGATCATCAGGAGACTCAGATGAGAGATCAAAATTTAGAGCTTTAAGAAGATGTGTAATCAACATGCCATAGGGCAAGCTCCTACCCGACATGCGAATCTGGTCGGATGCCATATGAGAAGCTATGATACGGGGAACATTTATCTTAATGCCTCACAGAAGGCAATAGATGATCAATGGAACAGGACCCCTAGCATGGCTGTACTCACCAGATTTAGGGACAATGTTATAGAAAATGATTTTGGCAAGGATCTGAGATGTGAGGGTGAATCTACTCACAACTTCATTCCTCACCAAACCAGGGTTGTTATCCCTGTGGATCAAAGTGGATGCGGTGAGCGCAGACTCACCCTCCGGAAACTCAAAATCATGAAGGTCATGGGTGTAGACATCAGCTCCAACAGTGGAGAGATGTAGAATGTCAGCAAACTGACCAATGCTAAGGTCAATGTTCCTACCTAGGACTCTAGAAAAGATACGGTTTCCATCAAAAGAGAAATTAGTATAGAAATAGGGAACGAGAGATGTATAGACTTGTTCTTTGATGGTCAAGAAATCATTTAAGGAGTTGTTCTGCAGGATTTGGGGAATGTCCAAGTGTTCAAAATCTTGTATAACGACATATCTCCCCGAATTGATGTTCCTCTTGGAAAGATTAATGAACCGATTTTTAGCAACCTCATTAATGAAGGGTCGTTTGGGCTTGGGGACATATGAAGAGGGTTGAGCAACAGATTTACCCTTTTCAGACCTAGTTCTTTTAGACATTTTTGAATAAAAAGATGAATTTTTAGGTCAAAGTGGTTTAGGGCTTGATCTAAGAACTTAGAGACCTAAAATCTTGACAATAGGAAGTAGATCTTAAAGCTAGATGTAAAGAATAGAAGTAAAAATCGGATTTTTACCTGGGAACTGAAGAACAAAACCCTAGATCAGAAAAATCTGAAATACTTCGAATCCAGCGGAGAGGAAGTCCTGAAATCGAAGATCCAGCACTTGAAGATGGAAATAGAAGTGGGTTTTGAAAGGTTTGGAAATGGTTGAGAGATTAGAGATTTGGAGAAAATTTTGAGGAGAGGAGAAGTCGGGTTCGTCGGCTGTGAGTGTGTGAGAGAGAGAGAGAAAAAGTCAAATAAATAGCAGTTTTAGGGCTGAATAGATGAACGATCGACCCAGCAAACCCGAGAGCTCTGCATCTCAGAGCGGTCGACCGGGTCGGTCGACCCAGAAATCCCGAGAGCTCTGAGAGCTACAGCGGTCGACCGGGTCGGTCGACCCAGAAAACCCGAGACCACAGACAGCAACAGCGGTCGACCGGGTCGGTCGACCGGCTATGCCCAAAAACTGAGAACAGAGAAAAAAAAATTTAAAAGAAAAATTTTATCAAATAAAGTAGAATATATACAACATGTAGGAATACAACAATGTTTTTAAATCTTCATCAAACAAAATATTCACACAAGACATTTTATTTAATTTTCATACAAAAATGAAGTTTTAGAGATGTTGAAGCCGAATACCCGGTGACGGGTTCTGAACTTCATCCTCTTGATTCCTCTTGAATGAGTTGAGGTGCGCAATTGCCATCTCTACGGTATTTGTTTGAATATGAAATTTTTACAAAATTTTATTTCTAGTTTTGAAAATACAATGTGTATATATAAATAAGCTAGTCTAGGCATGGCGTGTGGACATATAATGGACATGGTATAAAGACAAGATAAAAACATGGCAAACATGATAGAGATGTAAGTTTACACAAGCATATATCAATGTATCATAAAAGTAAACTAACAATCCTATACATGTGTATATAAATAACTAAACAAAAACTTTTAAATGGAGAAGTTACCAAGCATGGGCAATCTCCAAAATAGGTGCCTCCAAGATAGCGATGCAAATGCGATGTGTTCCTTGAGCTTAGTTGCATCCACCAACCGGGCACCGTCTCCCCCTAAGTCTTGGAGGAAGAAGATCCACCTGCATCATCTAAATTTGGTGGGTCTTTTGGTATCCATATCTTTTTGGGTCCTTTAAGATTAGTACCGGGACGAACCCAAACATATTTATTGTTTACATTATGTTTAGCAAAACAAAATTTTTCTAAATGGCCTTTGCGGCCACAATGCGTGCAAATGTAAATTCTACCACTACCATACATGTATGCATGTTTATGTGTGTGTGCATGTTTCCGTGCATGTGCATGGTGAGTGTGTTTCCCTTGGGTTACTCCCTTAGGAAACCTAGATGCAATTTTCTTTAAATCAAAAGCATAAATTTTAAGAGTAGAGTCTAACACTTCAACCCGTTTTTGAATCTCTACAAATTCATTTTTATTACAAGAAACCATGAGGGTTTTTCCTTATTAGCCAATTTATATTTATCAAAGTCACCTTTTAATTTTTCAAAAGCACTAGATAAAACATTTTTCTCACTAAGACAAGTATCAAGTTTATTCTTTAAAACATCATTTTCCTTTTTCAATTTTTTATTATGAGATTGAGAGATCTCATATCTATGTTGTAACTCTTCGAAAAAATGAGCAAGTTCATCCATGGTAAGATCATCATCTTCTAAAGTGTTATCAAGGGTTACCTTAGAAGAATTGTCTCCTTGTGCCATAAAGCACATGTGAGCGGCATCGTGCTCCTCTTCGGATTCTGACTCCGTATCATCCCATGTGGCTACCATAGCCTTCTTCTTCCTTGGTACATGCTTGGAGGTAGTAGCTTGGAGAGCGGGGCAATCCGCTATGAGATGTCCGATCTTCTTGCAATGGAAGCAAGGACCGGGTTCTTCTTTCTTCTTTTCAAACCTTCCTTGAGGTTTCCCTCTTCGGAAGTTGCTTTGCCTCCCTTTCCTGTAAAACATTTTGCCTACCTTCCGGATAAGCGTGGCAAAGTCCTCATCGCAATCCTCCGATGAGTCGTCCTCTTCAATAGTGGTTGGAGTGGCTTTGAAGGCGATTGTTTTCTTCTTGGGTGCCTCCCTTTCTTCTCTTACCTTCATCTCCATCTCATGGGTTTTGAGATTACCGATGAAGCCGGAGAAGTTCATCTCCTCCCGATCGTTGAGCTCCTTGAGGGTAGTTGCCTTTACTTCCCAAGATTTGGGAAGAGCCCGAATGACCTTGCGAATCTTTTGGTCATTATCAATTGCGTCACCTAGAAAAGACAAGGCATTAGTGATCTTGGTGAAACGCGTGAGCATGTCATCAATGCTCTCATTATCAAACATGTAAAAATTCTCATATTGAGAACGTAACAAGTCAATCTTGGATCTTTTGACTTGTGACGTTCCCTCATGAGTCACAATTAAAATATTCCAAACTTCAAATGCGGATTTGCAATTAATGATGCGTGCTAGGTCATCCTCATTTAGAGCTTGGGTCAAGGCATATTGGGCTCTAGCATTTGCCTCATAGTCCTTGGTGGTATCCTCGGACCATGAACTCTCATCGGTGAGGGGTTCAACAAATTCTCTAGTGATGGCCCTAGCTACTCTAACACCTAGGGACTTTAGAAATAGGTTCATCTTGATCTTCCAAATAGGGAAGTTCAAGCCATCAAACTTAGGTGGGGACTTGATGCTAGAAAAGTCAAGGGATGCCATGAATACAAAGTGAATGCACAATCAAATATAAATGCAACAAATATATAGCCAAATGAATGGATCTCCCTAAGGTGGTTAAACCAAATAGTAGGGTTAGGCTCTGATACCAATTGAAATCACCTAAAGGGGGGTGAATAGGTGATGGCTATATGTAAATGGCACAAATGCGGAATTTAAAATTCAGCTATAACAATTAGCTCAAATAAAAGACTTGCAATAATTGAAGCAATCAATAGTGCAAGAATTAAAGAGTTTAGAGTTTGGAGAGATTTGAGCAAACGCAAACACGCAGATATGTTTCCGAGGTTCGAGCCACGCTCTACATCCCCGCCTTCACACTTGAAGGATTTCCACTATTGAAGATCCCACTGGATCACCAATACAAGGACACACTTGTCCTATCTCTCGTGATGCCGCAACACCACCCGGAGCACACTAGCTCGTTTGAGGCCGATGCCTCTACAACTTCACTCAAGAAGAAAATGATCACACTTGATCAAAAATTCGCTCACTTGCACAATCCTAGAACCAATATGTAGATGAAGAATTATGGGATTGTGTAGTGCAATAGCTAGAGAGAAGTAGAGGTAAAGACTTCAAATGGGTGTCTAGAAATTTAGGGCTTTTGGAGAGAAAATCTTTTCTAAATGAAAGCCTTTTGAAAACTTGTAAATCTTTTGGAAATCTCTTGTAAAATGTTCTTAATAGATTTTTTATCATGTTGAAGTGACCTCCTATTTATAGGGGTCAAAAACAGCTCCAGAGATCCGTTGGGATCAAATCCCAAAAGAAAAACTGACAGAAAATATAGCTGTTGGAGTCTGTCAGAAGTTCTGACAGCAGCCGGTCGACGGGCCGGTCGACCGCCAACGGTCAAAAATCTGACCGTTGGGGATCAGCGGTCGACGCCCGGTCGACCCAATCTACCCGAGAGCACTGCAGAGTGCTCGGTCGACCGAGGCGGTCGACTGACACGCACATGCACAGTTTTGTGCGCGTCGGTCGACCGGGACGGTCGACTGGTTTCTGTCAGTTCTGAAAAATCAGAACTTCCAGAAACTTGAAACCTGGGTTTTGGATTTTGGTCTAGGGTTAGAATGTTTTGGACCTTGTAAAACATAGAGTATAAGCATATGTCATAACTCTATCATGTTTAAAACATTTTGATAAATACCCTTTTGATAAAAGCTTGTTTTGTCCAAAATTGTTTTTCCAAAACTTAAAGTTTCTAAAACTTATTTCCAAAAACATGTTAACTTTAAATCTAGATTAGAAATAAAATTTGAAACTCTTTTTGAAGTCATGAACCAAAGTAAAGTGTGTGTGTAAGTGGTAATCCCATAACTCTACTTCTAACATCTAGGTTTTGACAAAATATCTAAAATAAAAATCAAAATACAAATCTTAGAATTTCTTCATAGTCTTGATCTTGACTTGGTCTTTTCTTTAAGATCTTGATTCCGAAGCTTCCTATTGTGCTTGGCTGGGAATGCAAATCTTTTGGCGGCATCCAAACTTGTGAGTCTTGATTGTGGAGCCGTCAAATCAACCTGTTTAACCTGAAATTCTTTTAAACAAAACTTGTTAAATATATAACTAGATATGGTTTGTTATCATCAAAATATCCATCAAAATATCCATCATATTGACCACCCCTATTTTGTTTGATGTAGGTGTGGGCTCTCACTTGACGTGAGAGTGTTGGTGCCTTGAGGTGGATGCGTTCCGAGCTTAAAGACGACTATTTTTGTAACGCCCCGATCCTGGCGGATACGGACACGTCACCGCGACGTATATACGTAGGTCAGAACTGCCCCCACATATATACGCTAAGCGAAAAAGTACAATATAATCCAGAAACAGAGTATAACACAAGCGTGATATATTCATATATGCCAACAATAGAGTACAAGTACAAAGTTATACAAGTTATGAACTGATACACTTTACAAGTGTTTTGTTTCACAACCAAGTCCAAAAGAATATACACAAAGTCTACACAAATGCTCACATAAGAGAAGGAAATCCTGTGAGCCAAAAGAAATGGTACGGCACTGGAGGAACTAGAGCTGGTTGGCCTGCTCACTGAAGTACTCTTGGTCCTCAGTGGATGGATCCACTTCGTTCCAAGTCTCGGGATCTGAATATGCAAATCCACAGAATCAAGACATATCATAATAACGAGATATGGCCAACTGGCTAATGGACATGAGTAAATAAGATATAGCAGTATAAAGGTAGAGCATGAAATTCCAAAGTCCTAAAACAATACATCTACAATTAATGTCTTAATTTTATTACTTATTTCATTGTGATATCTAGCTATGTGGTCCAGCGTCCCAGTGCACATAGATCCATATCCCAATAAAACAAGGGGGTTATTGGAAATCAGCGGTTGTATCGAAGAACTATGTTTACAGTGGACCCCGTACATGCCCGGGATAACGGTCCATGATTGTTCCGTTGCTTGTAAACGGAAGCCAGCCGCTAGGCCAAACAGTAGAGTCTTATTTGTATGCTCTTGTCATGACTTGATTCCTGAATAGGGAGCAAGCTCTCCCCTCGGTCCCCTGGTGTACCGCAGGTTAGACCGGAACATGAGTTGCACAACATTTCCTAAAACCACTGTAAACACGAACACAATCGATATCCGCATGGTCCCCCGGACCCAATATAAGTTGATCTATTTTATACAAAAGTCAAATCTATCATGCTTGGTATAAGTGATAGCATGATAAGGTGGAGATATACAATTTAATTAACAAGTCCTACATGGAAATACATGGTAACATGTCATGAAGTATATGTCATGAGATCCTGCAAGTAACATGTCATGTGGTATCAATTATGAAGCATAAACAATACTAGCATATCATACATGTATCATGTTTAGACCAAAATCAGAAAAGAAAACAACTGAGTTAACCAGCCAGAATTAGTCGACTAGGTGAAGGATTAGTCGACTAATAGGGGTCATCAGTCGACTACTAGTCCGCAGGAGTCGACTAAAATGATTTCCAGAGAGTTTTGAAATCGACTAGGGTTGGAAGGGTAGTCGACTAGGTAAATTATAAGTCGACTAATGGATACGCAAGTCGACTAAATTTGATACCTAAAATTGAGACTAATCCTCGGGACATGTTAGTCGACTAAGGCACTATGTATAGTCGACTAGAAGTATATGGTCGACTAATAATTTGGGATGAGTCGACTGGAACTGGGAGTTGGTGTTTTTAGATCTGGAATAGGTTAGTCGACTAGGTTGATAATATAGTCGACTAGGTGGGTCTAGTCGACTAGTAATGGGGTCTTAGTCGACTAAAACTGTGAAAATCAGAAAAGCTACGTTTCATCCAAGGTGGATTAGTCGACTAGTATCCAGGTCAAGTCGACTAATCCTGGGAAAAACAGAAAACATATCAGAATATCTGATAGTTGTTTGAAGGGCTAAAATACGGTTTTTATGGTTCCTACACACATGAATGATCAACACAAGCATACTAGGAAGTAGTCTAGCCTTGGTGAGTAAATATACTCACTTGGATAGGTTGTGTGGGGCTTTTACGAGTCCCGAAGAGATAGAAATCGACGAAAAGCACCAACGCGATTCTTGACGATATCGCGGACGATCCTTAAACCAAGTTGCTTGAGATGGAGAGGAAGACCTAGGGTTTGCTTTGGAGAAGGAAAGGGAAGTTGATTTCTTGGTGAAGTGAAAAAGAGAAAAGAATTGTAAAGGAAGGATTTATATAGGATTTGATTTTTGTAAAGGAGTTGCAATTAAAGAATTGGAGAGGGGTTTTATGCAAATAGGGGTGATGGGGTGTCTCCCTTGGCCAATGGTGGCCGGCCATGGAGATGAAGAGTTAATGAAGGCATTAATGAGGAAGTGGGTGGGATTTTAGATATTTTGGAAGAGATATTTTGGAAGAGATAATTTGTTGGAAAGAAAAGAAGGAAGGAAAAAGAAAAAGGAAAAAGGAGAAGAAATTATAAAAAGAGAAAATATTTTCTCTAACTCGAAAAATTAAAATATTGAAAACACGGGTTCCCGGGTTTAAATCGAGAATGCGGAAAACATTTCGGAAAATACCGAAATCGTCCGAAATTCAAGTATCTCGGAACGACTCGTAAATTTTACCAAAAATCAATAATAATACATGAAGACTAATAGTGAAATCCGTTTGAAGAATTACTTTATAGTTTTGGAACTAAAAATCCCGGAACCGGAAAAATACCGACTCCGTTGGAATTTTCATAAAATCATAAAATTCTAAGAAAAAGAGTGTAGATAGAAAATATGATTCTAAGAGATAATGCCTAAAGGGCTTTCTAGAAATTCCTAAAGGTTGGTGAAATAAAAATTCGGAAATCGATCAGCGACACTGGTCGACACCGGTTTTGAAGAAATTCATTTTAATTTTAGAAAATTCCAGAAAATCACATAAAATCTAATATATAAGAAAATGATATTTGAAATTGAAATTGGATAAATACGAAAGGTAAATCGGAAAATACGGCTGAAAAGCTGAATACGCAACAAGGTACGTATTCTGGAAACGAGGTATTACAATCTACCCACCTTACAAAAATTTCGTCCTCGAAATTTCGTAAAGTTAAAGGCAACAAGGAAGGACATGATAAATGGAATATAACGGTAGAGGGATAGAAGGAAAGAGTCTTACCAATTGGTGAAGAGTTGAGGGTATCGCTCTCGGATGACGTCCTCTCGCTCCCATGTAGCCTCTCCCGGTACATGGCGGTTCCAAGACACTAACACCAAAGGTATATCCTTGCTCTTCAGTGTCTTGACACTCCTGTCCAAGATGGCCATCGGCTGCTCCTGATAAGATAAGTCCGGTTGAAGCTCCAACTCGGAATGATCCAAAATGTGACTCTCATCCTTCACATATCTCCTCAGCTGAGACACGTGGAAAACATTATGAACCCCGTCCAACGATGGCGGCAGCGCCAATCGATAAGACACATCTCCCACTCGATCTAATATCTCGAATGGGCCGATATACCTCGGACTTAGTTTCCCACGAGTGCCGAAGCGGATCACTCCCTTGGTCGGTGAAATTTTCAGGAACACATGATCTCCAACTCCGAATTCCAATGGCCTCCTCCGAGAATCTGCCCAACTCTTTTGCCTGCTCTGAGCTGCCCTGAGATGATCCCTGATAATCTTGACTTTCTCTGTCGTCTGGATCAGCATCTCTGGTCCCAACAGGCTCCTCTCACCAACTTCATCCCAGCAAATTGGTGACCTGCATTTCCTCCCATACAGTGCCTCAAAAGGTGCCATCTTTATACTTGCCTGATAGCTGTTGTTATATGAAAACTCAGCCAAGTGAAGATGGTCTTCCCAAGAACCCCCGAACTCAATCATGCAGGCTCTAAGCATATCTTCGAGGATCTGGATGGTCCGCTCTGACTGTCCGTCTGTCTGGGGATGATAAGCTGTACTGAACTTCAGACGAGTGCCCAGACTCTCTTGGAGACTCTCCCAAAAGTGAGATCTGAATCTCGTGTCTCTGTCTGAAACAATACTGACTGGCACTCCATGTAGACGGACCACTTCCTTCATATACTTCTCTGCCAACACCTCTGTCGTCTGACCGACCCGGAATGGTATAAAGTGGGCCGACTTAGTGAGACGATCAATGATGACCCACACGGCATTATTACCTTTGGGACTACGAGGTAATGCCGTGACAAAGTCCATCGTGATATGCTCCCATTTCCACTCGGGTATTGGCAAAGGTTGCAGAAGTCCAGCCGATCTCTGATGCTCGATCTTAATCTGCTGGCACACCAAGCACTTAGCCACAAATTGTGCTATCTCTCTCTTCATGGCATTCCACCAAAAGTGCTTCTTCAGGTCTTGGTACATCTTGTTTCCTCCAGGGTGTATAGAGTAGGCTGAACTGTGGGCTTCAGCCAAAATCTTCTGTCTCACTTCCCCTTGAGGAACACAAAGTCTATCACCAAAGCACAAGGCATCATTAGAACGAATACAGATATCCGTCCTTAATCCAGCCTCGACCTGAGCTCTAAATGTCTGGAGTCTAGGATCCTCCTTCTGGGCTTCCTTAATCTCCTCTATCAAGGATGACTGGATCTGTAAAGTCATAAGCTGTCCTGCCTTCTCAGCTCCTCGAACTACCATCAGATCCAATCGAATGAAATCTCGAATCAAGTCCTCTTGCTGAGTGAACTGGACAAGCACTCTGTTCTCTGGCATCCTACTCAATGCATCCGGGACTGTATTGACCTTGCCTGGATGATATTGCAAGTCAATGTCGTAGTCTGCCATAAGCTCCAGCCATCTCCTCTGCCTCATATTCAGCTCTTTCTGTGAAAAGATGTACTTGAGGCTCTTGTGATCTGTATATATTAGCACTCTATCTCCCAGAAGATAGTGCCTCCAAATCTTCAATGCAAAGATCACTGCTGCCAACTCCAAATCATGAGTTGGGTAATTCCTCTCATGAGGCTTCAACTGCCTGGATGCATACGCTATCACATGGTCATGTTGCATAAGTACGCATCCTAGGCCTTTACCTGAGGCATCACTAAAGATGACCATTCCTCCTCTCCCTGAGGGAGTTCTCAAGATAGGAGCCGAAATGAGCTTCTGCTTCAACTGCTCGAAGGCTGCATCACACTCCTCTGTCCAAATGTACTTCTCCCCTTTCCTGGTGAGCTTCGTCAATGGAGCGGCAATTCTAGAGAAGTCCTGGACAAAGCGTCTGTAATAGCCAGCTAGTCCAAGAAAACTCCTTATCTCTGTCACTGTCCTCGGGATTGGCCACTCCTTTACTGCCTGGACTTTACTCGGATCCACTGAGATACCTTCTGCTGACACCACATGTCCGAGGAATGCTATGCTGTCCAGCCAGAACTCACACTTACTCCTTTTGGCATGAAGCTGATCCTGCTGAAGTGTCTGCAACACAATTTTCAAGTGCTCTGCATGCTCCCTCCTGTTCCTTGAATAGATCAAGATGTCGTCAATGAAAACAACAACAAACTGATCCAAGAAGGGCGAGAACACTCGGTTCATTAAATCCATAAACACGGCAGGGGCATTAGTGACTCCGAAAGGCATAACAAGAAACTCGTAGTGGCCATATCGGGTCCTGAATGCCGTCTTCAGTATATCCTCCTTCTTCACCCTCAGCTGATGGTAACCCGACTGTAAGTCCAACTTGGAGAATACGCGGGCTCCATGAAGCTGATCAAATAGATCATCAATCCTGGGAAGGGGATACCTGTTCTTGATGGTGACTTTGTTTAACTCCCTATAGTCAATACAAAGTCTCTTGCTACCATCCTTCTTATTGGCCAACAATACTGGAGCTCCCCACGGTGATGTACTGGGCCTGATCAATCCCTTATCTGATAACTCCTGTAGCTGCTTCTTCAGGATTTCCAACTCCGTCGGTGCCATCCTGTACGGAGCCTTAGATATAGGTGCTGCTCCTGGAATAGTCTCGATGGAGAACTCAATTGTCCTGACAGGTGGCAGTCCTGTGATCTCAGCAAATACCTCCGGAATTCATCCCACACCGGTACCTTCTGCTTCTGAACCTCCGATGAAATGATCTGCTTTCCCTTAGTGGACTTCACTTCTCCACTAAACTGAAACTCAGGCTGAAGGGGAATCCTAAAATTGATCTTCCTCTCTCGACAATCAATCACGGCATAATACTGACTAAGCCAGGTCATGCCTAAGATCACGTCGTACCCCTTAGTGTCGAGTACGAGCATATCTATGGCTAAGACCTTGTCACACAGTTCTACTGGACAGTCAGTACACACTCTAGATGATAAGATCACCCCATTCCCTGTACTTATCTCCCACTTGTGGTCTAAAACCTTAACAGGTATAGAATGGACGGCCACAAAGTTATCAGAAATATAACAGTGGGATGCACCAGAGTCGAATAAAGCGATGACAGGCTTTGAGTATACTCTGATGTTACCTGTAATCACCTCCTCTGAAGCCTCTGCCTCAGCCTCTGTCAGGTTGTAGGCCTGACCTCTGCCTCGTCCGACTGCTGTTCTGCCTCCCCTCTGCACTGGACGAATCATGTGCTGTGGAGGAAGGGGTGCTCTCCTCACCACTGGCCCCTGGTCCTTCTGCCCAATTGGTCCTGGCAGCACTCTCTGTCCACTGGGTCCTGGAAGTCCTGGCAAGGGCTGGTTGGCCATCCCGAATCTCCGATGGTGTGGACAAGTCTCTACTGCATGTCCTCGAGACCCACATATCAAACACAAGCCGTTTGCCCTCCGGCAATTTGGTTGAGTGTGCCCTGGCTTCTGACAGAAGTTGCAGAAAATAGATGATTGGGCTGCCTGGTAGGGAGCCGGTCTGAAGGGCTGCCTCTGCATCTTCGCCGCTCTAAATGGGATTCCTCTTCCCGTAGGCACAAACGGCCTCTTCATGACCTGATTTCCCATCTGAGTCTCTTTCTCCTTTTCAAACCCACGCTCCACCTCTCGAGCGCTGGTAAGAACCTCTGCATATGTCTTCAAATGTTGGGGCATGAGGTACATCTGAATCTTCATCTGAAGACCCTTCTGGAATCGGCTTGCACGCTTCACTTCATCTGTGACCATATATGGCGCGAAACGGCTGAGTCTCAGGAAGTCTGCGGCGTATTCGTCCACCGACTTGTTTCCCTGCTGGAGGCTAATGAATTGCTCCTCCATCTCTTGCTGCGCCGTATCAGGAAAGAACCGGCTGTAAAAACTCTCTGAGAAGGTCTTCCAAGTGATGGGCTTCTCCAAGCGGGCCTCCTCCGCAAGCCACCAAGTCCGAGCTATGTCTTTAAGCTGGATCTTGGCTACTTCTACCCGATCCTCCTTCGGTACACGGGCGGCATTCAGCAGGTCAGCAGTGTCCGTCAACCACTGCTCAGCCTCCAGTGGTTTCTCTCCTCCAGTAAAGATAGTTGGCTGCAGCCGTCGGAAATCGGACACATTCCCAGGCCTTTGTCCTTTTGGGGCCGCTAGCTCTTGCCTAAGGAGCTCGGTCTGCTGTTGTTGGTTCTCCATCTGCTTCTGCTGATTGTCCATTTGCTGCTGCTGGTACTGTTGCTGGTTATTCATCTGCTGCTGCTGATTCCCTAGCATAGTCTGAATGATCTGGAGGACATCAGCATTCTCTCCTCCTCCTATAGGTCCATTCGGGACTTGCCCGACGTTGTTACGACCTGAGCGTCTCTCCATCGAATGATAACTGGAATTGGAAACAATGGAAAGGAGTTCAGGATATGAAGGAATTGATCAAAGAAGGAAGCAAGACGGACTCTATAACTTTGTACATTATAGTTGGCACTAGCAAATACTAGGATTTGCCACTTGATTGTACTTTAGGTTTGAGAGCCTAGGCTCTGATACCAACCTGTAACGCCCCGATCCTGGCGGATACGGACACGTCACCGCGACGTATATACGTAGGTCAGAACTGCCCCCACATATATACGCTAAGCGAAAAAGTACAATATAATCCAGAAACAGAGTATAACACAAGCGTGATATATTCATATATGCCAACAATAGAGTACAAGTACAAAGTTATACAAGTTATGAACTGATACACTTTACAAGTGTTTTGTTTCACAACCAAGTCCAAAAGAATATACACAAAGTCTACACAAATGCTCACATAAGAGAAGGAAATCCTGTGAGCCAAAAGAAATGGTACGGCACTGGAGGAACTAGAGCTGGTTGGCCTGCTCACTGAAGTACTCTTGGTCCTCAGTGGATGGATCCACTTCGTTCCAAGTCTCGGGATCTGAATATGCAAATCCACAGAATCAAGACATATCATAATAACGAGATATGGCCAACTGGCTAATGGACATGAGTAAATAAGATATAGCAGTATAAAGGTAGAGCATGAAATTCCAAAGTCCTAAAACAATACATCTACAATTAATGTCTTAATTTTATTACTTATTTCATTGTGATATCTAGCTATGTGGTCCAGCGTCCCAGTGCACATAGATCCATATCCCAATAAAACAAGGGGGTTATTGGAAATCAGCGGTTGTATCGAAGAACTATGTTTACAGTGGACCCCGTACATGCCCGGGATAACGGTCCATGATTGTTCCGTTGCTTGTAAACGGAAGCCAGCCGCTAGGCCAAACAGTAGAGTCTTATTTGTATGCTCTTGTCATGACTTGATTCCTGAATAGGGAGCAAGCTCTCCCCTCGGTCCCTGGTGTACCGCAGGTTAGACCGGAACATGAGTTGCACAACATTTCCTAAAACCACTGTAAACACGAACACAATCGATATCCGCATGGTCTCCCCCGGACCCAATATAAGTTGATCTATTTTATACAAAAGTCAAATCTATCATGCTTGGTATAAGTGATAGCATGATAAGGTGGAGATATACAATTTAATTAACAAGTCCTACATGGAAATACATGGTAACATGTCATGAAGTATATGTCATGAGATCCTGCAAGTAACATGTCATGTGGTATCAATTATGAAGCATAAACAATACTAGCATATCATACATGTATCATGTTTAGACCAAAATCAGAAAAGAAAACAACTGAGTTAACCAGCCAGAATTAGTCGACTAGGTGAAGGATTAGTCGACTAATAGGGGTCATCAGTCGACTACTAGTCCGCAGGAGTCGACTAAAATGATTTCCAGAGAGTTTTGAAATCGACTAGGGTTGGAAGGGTAGTCGACTAGGTAAATTATAAGTCGACTAATGGATACGCAAGTCGACTAAATTTGATACCTAAAATTGAGACTAATCCTCGGGACATGTTAGTCGACTAAGGCACTATGTATAGTCGACTAGAAGTATATGGTCGACTAATAATTTGGGATGAGTCGACTGGAACTGGGAGTTGGTGTTTTTAGATCTGGAATAGGTTAGTCGACTAGGTTGATAATATAGTCGACTAGGTGGGTCTAGTCGACTAGTAATGGGGTCTTAGTCGACTAAAACTGTGAAAATCAGAAAAGCTACGTTTCATCCAAGGTGGATTAGTCGACTAGTATCCAGGTCAAGTCGACTAATCCTGGGAAAAACAGAAAACATATCAGAATATCTGATAGTTGTTTGAAGGGCTAAAATACGGTTTTTATGGTTCCTACACACATGAATGATCAACACAAGCATACTAGGAAGTAGTCTAGCCTTGGTGAGTAAATATACTCACTTGGATAGGTTGTGTGGGGCTTTTACGAGTCCCGAAGAGATAGAAATCGACGAAAAGCACCAACGCGATTCTTGACGATATCGCGGACGATCCTTAAACCAAGTTGCTTGAGATGGAGAGGAAGACCTAGGGTTTGCTTTGGAGAAGGAAAGGGAAGTTGATTTCTTGGTGAAGTGAAAAAGAGAAAAGAATTGTAAAGGAAGGATTTATATAGGATTTGATTTTTGTAAAGGAGTTGCAATTAAAGAATTGGAGAGGGGTTTTATGCAAATAGGGGTGATGGGGTGTCTCCCTTGGCCAATGGTGGCCGGCCATGGAGATGAAGAGTTAATGAAGGCATTAATGAGGAAGTGGGTGGGATTTTAGATATTTTGGAAGAGATATTTTGGAAGAGATAATTTGTTGGAAAGAAAAGAAGGAAGGAAAAAGAAAAAGGAAAAAGGAGAAGAAATTATAAAAAGAGAAAATATTTTCTCTAACTCGAAAAATTAAAATATTGAAAACACGGGTTCCCGGGTTTAAATCGAGAATGCGGAAAACATTTCGGAAAATACCGAAATCGTCCGAAATTCAAGTATCTCGGAACGACTCGTAAATTTTACCAAAAATCAATAATAATACATGAAGACTAATAGTGAAATCCGTTTGAAGAATTACTTTATAGTTTTGGAACTAAAAATCCCGGAACCGGAAAATACCGACTCCGTTGGAATTTTCATAAAATCATAAAATTCTAAGAAAAAGAGTGTAGATAGAAAATATGATTCTAAGAGATAATGCCTAAAGGGCTTTCTAGAAATTCCTAAAGGTTGGTGAAATAAAAATTCGGAAATCGATCAGCGACACTGGTCGACACCGGTTTGAAGAAATTCATTTTAATTTTAGAAAATTCCAGAAAATCACATAAAATCTAATATATAAGAAAATGATATTTGAAATTGAAATTGGATAAATACGAAAGGTAAATCGGAAAATACGGCTGAAAAGCTGAATACGCAACAAGGTACGTATTCTGGAAACGAGGTATTACAATTTTGGATGCATCACTTTCAAGGGGAGTTTGGTGGAAGGACCACCATGGTTTGGAGACATAGAGATGTGCCCTCTTGGTTTTGGTAACGATCTCTAACTCCCATTTATTTTACATGCTTTCATATCATTGATTTTTAGCATGTATTGAGTTTCATGTTTTTCATGATTAGTATGTTAAATGCCATGATAATTAGATTTGTGATATACATGTATAGTATTTGAGATACACCCATGTTCATATGGATTATTACTTTTGTGTACTCACATTTGTTTAGCTATTATGCATATCATAGCTCTAATAACATGTGCATTTACCACAATGATCATATGAGTTTTGTTTCTATGCTTCATGTTTTGATTACATGTTTAGATGTTAGTTTTCATTAACACTTGAGTATATACTTATACAACTAGTGAGCCACAAATAGATTATTAAATGTTTGTGCTTAATTGCTCATTTGTACTCATTAGATGTACTAGTATAGCCTATTTTGATGATTCATGCATTTTGACTTGTATTCCCATTTTGTACATGTTTTTCATGTTTGTGTTTTAGTTTCATGTATATGTCTATTTTGTCTAAACTAATAGTTATACATATACATCCTTGAGTCATTTTCTTTCATACAAATCTTTATCTATAGACTCATTTGTGTTAAGGGATATGTATGTATACCTCTAATTTGGACAAATCATACATATGACTTGAAGTTGGAATTGTTTTGATGAAAATTAAAATTTGATGATTTTCATTTTTTTTGTAAGGAATTTCATTTGAGCTTAATTGCCTATTTTCATGATTATGTTTTTCACACGAATCTTGTACACTCACATTATTTGATGTTTTCTCATGATTTTGTTTTCATGAGTATTTTATGTGCTTTATTGCTATTTGAGTGTTGATGATTTTGCGATTTTCATATTTTCATGAAAATTTTCTTGTTTTATTCCTTCTTGAAGGACTTCGTACTAGTTTTCAAGATTATCATTAAACTAGTTCGTATTCTTCATTTTGGTAGAGTTTTCAAACTTACTAAAACTATTTTCAAACTTATTTTTGAAAACCCTTACCCATTTAAAGGGTGGTTGGTTGGGCGACCATGCCTTGTATGCTTAAATTGAAAATCCTATTAAACTTGTGCATGTATGGGTGGTAAGTATGAGTTATACACTTGATCTTCATCATAATTTTCAATTGGTATCTCAATTGATATTTTCATAGTTGTATACTCATATTTGGTTTTCTATATATGTATGTTTCAAAACTTCAAAAGTATCAATTTCTATTGGTATTTTCCTTTTCATACATATATGATTTGATTGTGCTTATTATATCTTTATATATTAAAGCACAAGTTATGTTTATCCAAAGCTTGATTTAATTCTTAATGACCATCATTTTTCAAATTGGTATCTTATCCAAGCTTATGCATGATTTTCATTAGTATTTCATAAAGGGGGAGAAAACTTCAAGTTTTAATCTTTCAATTGGTATAAATTTAAAGTTTTCTAAAATCAATTTCATTTCCAATTGGTATTCTACTCCCACACTTTATGACTTAAAGTGAAAATAATATCATTTCAATTGGTTCCTTATGCTCTAAAATTAAAATTTTTTTGGAACTTTCAGGCATTTTTCATTATTGATATCAAAGAACTTAAATTGACTTTATTCTAAATTTGGTATCTTTATTGCAAAATGATTTGTTAGTTGTTTTGTTTTCAATGATATATGTGTTTTTATAAAATAAAAAAACAATTTCAATTGGTATTGTTTTAAGATAATTGGTATTGTTTTAAGATAATTTCAATTGGTATTATTTTTGTATATTGAAAATATTGTTTACTTTCATTGGTATCATGAACATGTGTTTATTTACAATTGGTATCATGTTTCACACATTTATATATCTTTCAATTAGTACATATATATATTTCATTTGGTATCAAAATATACATTGTTTCATTTTCCATTGGTATCAATGTTTACAAGATTTTTTTTAATTGGTATCTTTTGGTATCTCAAAATATTTTGTTTATTTTCAATTGGTATTATAATTTGGTATCAAAAATGTTTTTATATTTGTCCCTTTGTTGATGATTGACAAAAAGGGGGAGAACTATTTGTGTTTTATATGCATGTTTATTTGTATATGCATGTTTGTTTGTGTTTTCCATTGAAATCTAGTACATATATGTCAATAGATGTCAATTGGCATCAAGAGCATTGTTTTGTTTAATTGATATGTTTAATTGGTATCAGGAACATTGTTTTTGTTTAATTGGTATCAAGATTGTTTTGTTTAATTGATTGGTATCAAGAACATTGATTGTTTTGTTTAATTGGTATCAAGAGTATTGTTTTTGTTTATGCATAGTTTTAATTGGTATCAAGAACATTGTTTTATTTATGCATAGTTTTAAGTAGTATCAAGAGTATTGTTTTGTTTATGCATTGTTTTAGTATCAAAGAGTATTGATATCAAGAACATTAGCATTGTTTATCAATAAGTATGTTGAGCATTCATTGCATATCCTTATTGTTTATGCTATGCATGAGTTAAGGGGGAGCTTCTATGAAGCTTAACTTTAATCCATGCATATATAACTCCATGAGTTTTGTCATCATCAAAAGGGGGAGATTGTTGGCCCAGAGGACTTCACTCTAGTTCTGATGATGATTAACTCATGTAGTTATACTTACTAATAATCTTGTGATTTTTAGTTCCAGATATTCGATCAAGTTATTAGTAGGTGATTAGCTTCAGCAAAAGTGTTTTTGGAGCTTTCACATGGTGATTCAAGAGCTCGTGCGTCAAGTTCACATCTAGCGCTCGGTTGGAGTCAAGCTCGTTGGATCGCGTTTGGATCGAGTCAACTTGGAGACGGCGCTCTACAAGAAGACTTCGGTTTGTTTAGTTTAAGATTATGTTTTAGATCTTATGTAAAAGGCAGATAGTGTTGATATGCTTAAATTCACAATACACACACAAGTTTCATGTTTACTGGTTTTTGGTTTTCGGTTTAACCGATCTTGATTTTCATGATTAGATAGATTCAAAACAAATTTATATGGTTTAATGTATATTAGATTTGTTATATATACATCTATGCTTCATCTATTTAGACAAACTTATTTTGATAGTATATTTCATGAGTTTGGAGTTTTGTATTTAAACAAAACTTATTTTTGGATTTAATATCAAAAACATAGATATAATATCTTTACATGTATATTGGATTCTATCCATATACAACATGCTTCAAAGTTGTTTAAATATTATGTTTTTGTATTTGTATGAGTTTTGGAGAAAACGGTTTTCCATTTCAAAAATCCTATTTTTGGAAAATACAGATTTTGGTTTTAGACAAAATTTCCATAACACAAAAATAGTTCAAAATATTTGTAACATGATTTGATTTTTACTCAAACATATTTGTATATCAAAGTTATAATAAGAACTTATTTTTGTAGAATTTTAGAGATTTTATGGGATTTATTTGATAATAAAAACCCAAGTTTTTAAATCCTGAAAATTCCCTGCCAAGCTCTGGCGGTCGACCGGCACGGTCGACCGATGTGCACGAGACGTGCACAAAGGCCATGTGACTTGGCCGGCCGACCGTTCGGTCGGCCGACTGATATCACCCCACTCTCAGGTGGGGGCGGTCGACCGTAGGCCTTGCACGGTCGACCGAGCGGTCGACCACTGGCTCAACAGTCAGAAAATTGACCATTGGCTGGTCGACCGGCCGGTCGATCGGAAGGGCATTTCTGCCCTTTCCAGCTGCCAATGGGCAGAATTCTTTTGGGGTATATATACACTCCCATTTGAGTTATTCTTAACAAGTTTTTAGAGAGCAAAAATTCTGATCTTCTTAAGTGTTTTAATACAAGTTTTCAAAAGAGTTTTTGGTTATAAAAGATCATTTTTATTTATTTTCAAGGGTTGGAAAATTCAAAGAAAAATAGAGATTTGGGATATTTGTTTTGTTCTTCATTTCTATCAAATTCTAGTTGTTTTCCCAAGTATTTTTCTTTGTAATTTAATTTCCAAACACCTTGATTTCTCACACTTGAGCTTATCATATCTATCATATCATATGATCTTTGTTTGGTGAGAAAGAGATTGGTTTGTGGTTGTTGAGACCACCAAGTGTTGTAAACCTTTCATTCATTGTGATATCCCTCTAGTGACAGGTGATTGAGTTGATATCCCTCTAGTGAGAGGTGATTGTGGAAGTGGTGTTTGTCTCCCTCTAGTGAGAGGTGGAGAATGTGTTGAAATCCCTCAAGTGTGAGGTGATTATTATTTTTGTTTGGCTAAGTGCCTATCCCTCAATTGTGAGGTGGATATTGTTTGGCTTTGTGCGTAGCCTCTAAGTGTAGAGGTTGTATTGTTAAGAGAGGAGTTGTGTACTCCCAAATTGTATTTGCCCAAATCCTCAGTGGAGGTTCCCTGTGTGGGAAGTCCTGTGTGAACAAGTTAGTGAAAATCCTTCTGTGTGAAGGCGAGGACGTAGAGCTGGTGCTCGAACCTCGAAACATATCACTGTGTTTGCGTTTGATCCACTTTCTCTAACTCTCTCTCTCTCTCTCTTACATTGTGCATTGCATCATATTGTTCATATCATATATATGCTTGTGTTGTTTGTGTGTGCCTCACTTGTGATTAACCAAGAGAGCTTCATATAGCACCTCAACTCTTATTTAGAGGAATTTAGAGGAGATAATCCAGATCCCTTTATCGGAAATTCGGCTGCACTCTTCAGTTTCACTAAGTGTGTTGCGTTAAATTTTTAATTCTGCATCATTGTACATTAGATTAGCCTTACACTTATTCATCCCCCCTCTCGGTGTAATTTCAAATATCACAGTTGATATGCAAGGATGTCACAAATAAGAGAGGTGAGGTTAGAAAGTACCAAAGGCGCTTGAAAAAGTACCGATACTAAGTAGTGTCTCCAAATAAGGGCCAGAAGAGGCCGGATCTGTCGTTCAAAAGTTGTGATCTTCTTCCTTTATCTTCAAGAATCAGCTACGGGTCCAATGCTTCAGATGAAACTCGAATCGGACTCTGAACGGGCCTAAAACGAACTCTAGAATGTCGATGCACTGCTTCTGGACTGGGTTGACTCAGTCGGCTCACTAAGTCGACTCAGTCTGAACTGGATCGGGCTCTGACTGGACCCAGTCGATGGCTCAGTGGGTGCAGATTGGGTTGGTAATCCAGTGGGCTGGGGTCTCTGGAAGTGGATCAGACCCAAAGCATCCTGCTTCAAATTTGGATGCCCTCACCTGATCACCTCAATCCCTCATCTGATTCTTTACTTGACATCTAGAGCACCTATGCTCTCGACAACTGTAGCAGATGGCGAAGGTGGCACAGGTTGGCTCAGCGGTGACGATGGTGGCGCGACGACAGTCAAGCAACGAGATCAGACGAAGAGGTCAAAGACTGAGAGAAGGAAATGATGACGATGAGGACGGAGGTGAGATTAGGTGGCAGTGGCGGGGAGACCTGGACGCTGACGAGGCGAGGTGGTTAGAAGGCGTTGACACAACGGAGATTTGGAGGAAGGGTGGAGGGGAGACCTAGTCGGCGATGAGGCGAGGTCGTGGAAAAGGAGTCAAGGCCGAAAGTAGTGATAGCGGACTGTGAGTTGGCGGGGGAGGCGCTGGTGACTGGTGATGACGAAGATGGAGTTGTTGTTGTTTGATGACGAAGACGAAGTCACTGGGGGTGACAATGAGATCTGATGAAAGAAATGAAGGTTCGCAACAGTCGTGGGTTGAAGATGGCAGCTGCGGAGGTGTCGGTGGTCGTCAATCAAAGAGGTAGGCGGTCGAGATTTGCAAGTTGAAGTCGACAGTCGTCGGCGAGGACGTCGGAGGAGGTGAACGGCGTGGAGGTGGTGTGGTGCAAGAGGCGGCGCTTGGAGAAGGCTGAGAAACCCAACTAGGGTTTGGGTTCTTTGCTGAGGTGGTGAGGAGGAAGGCGATGAACAGTACCTGAACATTTTTTTTTTCTTTTTTCCTTTTCTTTTTCTGTTGGTTTCTTTTTTGCCTTTTTTCTTAAACAGAGAAGAGAAAAAGAGAGAAAGAGGATCTAGAGTTTTGTGGCTAGGGTTTTTTTTGGAGGGGAATTTTCTTTTTTGTGGAGGAGGACAAGAGCAGGAAATTCCGTTTTGATACCAAACTGATATAATATGAGAAGAAAAAAGAAGAAAGAGGGAAGAAATTAGGGTTTTAGAGGATAAAATCAGTATTGGCTTCACATCAAGGAGATCGCTCTCCTACTCAACACTTCACCATCCAGAGATTTAAATCACAAAGCAGAATTACAATGCAAAATTAAAGATTTCTTGAATCAACTAAACTGACTAAAAGACAACAGGTCCTGGCCTTATATAGGCTAATACAAAAGAAATTTTCCCACATATCCAATATGGAACAAAAGCAAAATAAAGTAGCAGACTAAGCCTAGCCTAAAATAAAAGAAAAAGCCTAAATACAAATAAATAGCTAGGTTTTGGGTTCAAGACATTGTTCAGGAAAGAATTTTTTTTATCTTGTGTCGTACTGTCACTTCTGTTGGAATATTGACATAGAAAAATGTCTCTAAATTATCCAGTTGCGACACTTAGATTCTTCTGAATTCTGGGATGTTTTTGTTAGCTATTAAACTTGTTACATGCATTAGTAATTATGTTATTCATGTATTCATGCACTTATGAGATACATGTACATGAGAAATTCATGAACTAGTTTGAAGAGTCATGTGGTTTGGTATTTGAAGAGTCATGTAGTTTGGTGTTTGAAGAGTCATGTGGTTTGGTGTTTGAAGAGTCATGGAGGATGTTCCAAAAGGCCTATATAAGGAAGTGCACATGTAAGTCCAATTGAATAACTAAAAAAATACAAAGTTCATTTCCTCCTTCTAGAAAAACTATTCTCAACAAAAAATTGGTATCAGAGCCAAGATACCTATGGCTTCTTCTAGTTCTATCCAAACCCAAGTGCCCCTCTTAACTAAAACCAATTATGGTAAATGGAGTATCCAAATGGAGGCCTTGTTGGGATCCATGGGAGCATGGAACACGGTGGTAAATGGAGCCAAGGAGGATGAGATGAAGAAGGAGAAGAAGGCGTTGTTCACAATCTACCAAGGAGTAGATGACGCCACGTTCGAGTTGATCGCCTCTGCAAAAACTTCTAAGGAAGCTTGGGAGATCTTGAAGAAAGCCTTTGATGGCGTAGAAAGAGTGAAGAAAATCCGCTTGCAATCTTTGCGAGCAGATTTTGAGGCCCTACAACAAGAAGGGTCAGAATCCATTGGTGATTACTTTCACCAAGTAAATTCCATTGTGCATGAGATGAGGCGACATGGTGAGAAGATTGAGGACGTACGTGTTGTGGAGAAGATCATGAGATCTCTACACTCAAGATTTGATTATATCGCTGTGGCGATTGAAGAATCAAATGATCTTGAGGATATGTCAGTGGAAGAGCTCCAAGGCTCTCTACAAGTTTATGATGAAAGAGGCTTGCGAAAGAAGAAAGAAGAAGGAAAGACTATGGAGCAAGCGCTTCAAGCCAACTCTTCCCAAAAGAAGGATGGATCTTCAAGAGGAGGCTACCATCGAGGAAGAGGTGGATGTGGTGGCAAAGGACGAGGTGGTCGTGGTAACCACTTCAACGAACAAAGCAGCACCCATGGTGATGAAAGTGAAGGGAATGGTCGTGGAAGCCATGAAACTCGTGGCCGAGGCCGCGGTCGAGGTCGTGGCCGGAAAGGAAGGTATGATAAATCTCATATCCAGTGCTATGTTTGTAAGAAATATGGCCATTTCTCCTATGATTGTTGGTATAATTCTGACAATGATGGTGGAGAAAAGGCTAATCATGTGGAGCTAAGTGAAGGACAAGTGTTGCTCATGTCCTATAATGAAATTGAGCCGCCTCAAACGGTCACATGGTTCATAGACATAGGAGCCTCAAATCACATGAGTGGAAGAAAGGAGTTCTTCACAAGGCTCGATGAAGGTCATCAAGGCTACATCACATTTGGTGATCTTTTCAAATGTCCAATTGAAGGAAAAGGTGATGTTGTCTTTAAACTTCAAAATGGTAGGGAGCTTTGCATCTCTGATGTCTATTATGTCCCTGCTAAAAAAAGTAATTTATTGAGTATTGGACAATTGTTCGAAAGAGGATATGGCATCAAGACGAGCGATCTAGCTCTTAGCTTGTTGGATAAGAATAACAGGCTGATTACACATGTGAAGATGACAAAGAACAGGATGTTCCCGTTGAAGCTCTCAATTGTGGAGTCGAGGTGCATGAAGGCAACGACTCAAGATCAGAGCAATCTGTGGTATCTTCGCTATGGACATCTCAATTTTGAGGCATTGAAGCTAATGGAGAAGAAGAAAATGGTGGTGGGATTGCCAAAGATTGATGCTCCTAACAACCTTTGTGATGTTTGCATTGTGGGAAAGCAACAAAGGGAGCCATTCAAGAAGTATGATGTCAAAAGAGCATCTAAACGTCTACAATTGGTGCATTCAGACATATGTGGACCCATCAAGCCCGAGTCTATTGGTGGTAATAGGTATTTCCTAACCTTTACTAATGATTTTAATGGCAAGACTTGGGTGTATATGCTAAAAGAGAAAAAAGAAGTCTTCTCAAAATTCAAAGAATTCAAGAGCTTTGTTGAAAAACAAAGTAGATGTCTGCTTAAGTGTTTGAGAACTGATCGTGGAGGCGAGTATATGTCGCAGGAGTTTGAGAATTTCTACAGGGAACATGGCATCCAACATCAACTCACTATGCCGCAAACACCACAACAAAATGGTGTCTCAGAGAGGAAGAATAGAACAATTCTCAACATGGTCCGGTGTATGCTGAAGGAGAAAAATATCCCAAAGAAATTTTGGGGAGATGCTGTGGCTTGTTCTGTTTAATTGTTGAACAGGTTTCCAACGAAGAGACTTGAAAACATGACGCCAGAGGAAGCATGGAGTTCTCGAAAGCCAAAGGTCGATCATCTTCGAATCTTTGGAAGTGTTGCTTATGCTAAGATTCAGGAGGAGAAGCGCACGAAGCTTGAAGATAAAAGCCAAAGATGCATATTCTTGGGCTATGGTGAGAACTGCAGCGGATACAAGCTGTATAACCCCGTCACTTGCAAGATTGTGATGTCAAGAGATGTGAAATTTGATGAAGATCAAAGCTGGGAGTGGAAGACAATTGACATGGGGATTCTCATTCCTCTTGATGGTGAGGAGGAGAAGAGAGAGTCACCATCCACTACCTTAAATGAAGATTCAGACCATGATGGTTCTACCAGTCCTGTACGCAAGACAAGGAGAGTTCAAGAGATTTATGACTTCACTCAACCAGTTGAGCCCATTGATTGGGAGAACGAGGAGGAGTTCAACAATTTTTGTCTTTTTGCAGGCTTTGATCCTATGACATTTGAGGAGGCCAATAAGGAGGCAAAATGGAGAAAAGCTATGGAGGAGGAGATTCACTCCATCAAGAAAAATGATACGTGGGAGCTCACATCACTTCCACAAGATTCAAAACCCATTGGTGTTAAATGGGTATACAAGACAAAGAGAGATGCCAAAGGTGTGGTAGAGCGACATAAGGCGAGATTGGTCATGAAGGGCTATAAGCAAACGTATGACATCGACTATGAAGAGGTCTTTGCCCCAGTAGCAAGGCTAGAAACGGTGAGGTTGTTGATCTCACTTGCGGCCCAACGACGGTGGAAAATGCATCAAATGGACGTGAAGTCGGCATTCCTAAATGGGAAACTTGAAGAAGAAGTTTATGTTGAACAGCCACCAGGATTCATTATTAAAGGGTAAGAAAAGAAGGTGTACAAGCTGAAGAAGGCTCTCTATGGGCTAAAGCAAGGACCAAGAACATGGAATTCAAGAATTGATAATTACTTCATGCAACAAGGATTTATGAGGTGCCCTGATGAGCATTCTTTATATGCTAAGGCAAACTCACATGGAGAAGTATTGTTTGTTTGCTTGTATGTAGATGATCTAATGTTTACAGGTAGCAGTCACTCTATGATCCAAGACTTCAAGCTCTCAATGAAAAAGGAGTTCGAGATGACGGATCTAGGCCTAATGAAATATTTTCTAGGCATTGAGATGCAACAAGGTGAAGATGGTATTTTTATTTCCCAATCAAAGTATGCAAAGGAGATCTTAGAGAAATTTGCCTTTGAAGACTGCCACCCAATTGACACACCTATTGAGTTTGGTCTCAAATTAACCAAGGAGGGTGAAGGGAAGCTAGTCAACCCAACTTATTTCAAAAGTCTCATGGGTTGTCTAAGGTATTTGACTTGCACTCGTCCTGATATTCTATTTGGAGTAGGACTTGTGAGCAGGTTTATGGAGACCCCGAGAACCTCCCATTTGAAGGCAGCAAGGAGGATTCTTAGTTATATTAAAGAAACGGTTGATCATGGACTGTTCTACTCGCAGAATCACAACCTTGAATTGGTTGGTTTTAGTGATAGTGATTGGGCTAGAAGCCGTGAAGATCGAAGGAGTACAACTGGGTTCGTATTCTATCTTGGTGATGCTACATTTACTTGATCGTCGAAGAAGCAATCCATAGTTGCTCTTTCAACCTGTGAAGCTGAATATATAGCAGCAGCCGCTTGTGTTTGTCATGCTATATGGTTGAGGAGACTATTAGAGAGAATGACGTTAAAGCAAGAAGAAGCGACCAAGATCTACATCGATAACAAGTCGGCCATTGCTCTAGCAAAGAACCCGGTTCATCATGAGAGATCAAAGCATATTGACACTCGATTTCACTTCATAAGAGAACACATGAAGATGAAGGAGGTGGAGTTGCACCACAAAAGTTCGAGTGATCAAGTTGCTGACATTTTCACAAAAGCATTGAAGACGGATGCCTTTCAAAAATTAAGGAAGAAGCTTGGCGTCCAAGTTCGTGGAGAAACAAGTTTAAGGGAGGAGAATGTTAGCTATTAAACTTGTTACATGCATTAGTAATTATGTTATTCATGTATTCATGCACTTATGAGATACATGTACATGAGAAATTCATGAACTAGTTTGAAGAGTCATGTGGTTTGGTGTTTGAAGAGTCATGTAGTTTGGTGTTTGAAGAGTCATGTAGTTTGGTGTTTGAAGAGTCATGTGGTTTGGTGTTTGAAGAGTCATGGAGGATGTTCCAAAAGGCCTATATAAGGAAGTGCACATGTAAGTCCAATTGAATAACTAAAAAAATACAAAGTTCATTTCCTCCTTCTAGAAAAACTATTCTCAACAGTTTTATATTTTGTTTACTGTTGAAAGAGTTTTGGTAGAGATTTATATTTTGGGGGTCTTTGCTTGTGAATTTTCTTTTGGTTGCAAGAAACCTTTGAAAGGAGAAAAAAGGAGGAAGATATATTAGTGCTTGCCTTGTATAGTCTATACAAAAGAAGTTTGAGAATTTCAGCTGCTTGGATCAGAAAAATGTTCTCGATTACTAAACCAAAGTAACAACCTTTTTTTCTCTTTTCTTGTTATTTATATGTTTTTTTTTCTCATGGAGGTTTTGGGTTCAAGATATTGCTCAGGAAAGAAAAAAATTATCATGTGTTGCACTTCCACTTCTGTTGGAATATTAACATTGAAAAAAGTTTCTAAATCCTCCAGTTGTGACTCTTAGATTCTTCTAAGTCCTGGGATGTTTTATATTTTGTTTACTGTAGAAAGAGTTTTTGTAGACGTCTATTTTTGAGGTATTTCCTTTTGAAGTTTTCTTTCAGTTGCGAGAAACCTTTTGAAAGAAGAAACAAAGGAGAAAGATATATTAGCGCTTGCCTTGTATATTCAATACAAAAGAAGTTGAGAATTTCAGTTGTTTGGATGTGAAAAATATTCCCGATTAATGACCCAAAGTAACAACAATACATCTTTTTTTTCCTATTTTCTTGTTTATTTATTTATTTTTTTCTTTTTACTCTTTGTTTTTCTGGATAGCTGGTTTTTAGAGTCGATTCTCTTCAACTGGAGATGTGTTCTCTTCCTCCCTTGGCACTGAGCCCTTGGATCTTATTTAAAAATAAATGGAAGAGGAAGAGGGAAAAAAGATAAACATCAGTTAAGATCTTGCAAGCAACTTGAGCGGTTAGGAATAGGACTTTTTGACTCCCTTGAGCTGTTGGCTACTAGTTTCTACTATAATGAAATTATTTAGGATTTTGAAGACAGTCACCCCCCAAATCAGAGATGTTATCATGATTTTTCACTCAAATGGCTGTTTGAACAAAGAATAAGTGGCATGGGGAGCACTGGGATTTTCTTTCGCATTTTCAAACCCAAGTCACAGAATAATTCAAGTGGCCCACATAGTGTTTATCTTGAAAATTTATCTTTATTCAATTCCAACACATATAATTCAGCAACATGATTTTTGGAAACTGCAAATTCTGGGTGATATTAACTGGATAAATTGATTCAAAAGTTTCTTAAGAAGGAAAGCATGCACTCAAACTGTGGAGGCATCAAACGCCTGTGAAAGCCTAATTTTATTCATGACAAACAAAGCACACATACATATAAGCTTCATGTAGTGAAGATCCACACATACACAGAACTTGCAAGCTTGAGAAGGACCACCTCTTGTGATAAGGTGACCTTAATTTTCCTCCTCTTTATTCTACTAGCTAGCAACATGCTAAGTCAACAGCATTCATGTATATATGGATCTCAGTAGCAATGATTCGATCAGATCAGGTACGGGGCTGAATGAGGACGCCTTCGATGATCATCCCTTTCTTCCAGTTGAGTTTCTCATAATTAGTAGGGAGAAGACCACGTCTCCTTTCTCTTCAGTAGCTACAAAGTCGCCAACCATCACCTTGGTCCACTGCTTTGGTTTTATGCCTTGGAGGCTCACTTTCCTCTCCAGCGTTTTGCCACTGGGAAGTTCAAGTGAAAGGGTCGCTTTGGGGTCGAACCCAGACGGGTCTATCATCAAAATCACAAACATCACATCATACTTAACTCCTGTTTTGAGACGCTGCATCTCAATCTTCCTTTCACTTCAAGCCAGCAAACATCAAGTAGCTGAGCAACCTCCACATCTATGTCGCTAATAAATGAAAAATGGTAAATCATATTTAGAACAAACATAAGGAGTATTTGATGATAGTTTTACGAATGATAATGTTTTAGCTCATAATTTCTTACTCTTCCAGGGAAAGCCAGCGCCAATAGAGAGGGTCATTGCCCCAAGTAATAGAAAGGCCCCTCGCGTACACCATGTAGCTGGAGTAGGGAATCGATTTTCTGCTCACAGATCTCTAATCAAATTATAAAAAAAAAAAAAAGAAATTAGCAGGGTTAATTATCGATTCTTTTATACATAGGTATGACCTGTACACGAGAATCAGTAAACATTGGAGAAGTCATATATGGAATCAACATTGCACATGACTAATCAAAAAAGAAAAAGTGTTACTGTGCACAGTAATTAAGCCCATTCAGAGATTGGTGAATACAAAATATTAGAGATGGCATGCTACATGCTATCAGTGGGGACTTGCCATGGTATTGTCGCAGACTAACGGCCCAGAGCGGAAATCCTGCTGGTTGACATCTGCTGCCGAGATAAGCATAGCTGGTTCAAGAGATGCCATGATCACAGTCCCTTAATTACCCTCTTTCTATTTCTCCTTCGCTGTCTATATATACTTCTCTCAACTTGCTGATGACTTTGTTAAGCATGGAAAAGCCACTATTTATAGCATGAAGAAATGAACCAGGACATGTTATTTTTTTTAAATTAAAATAAGACGTCGGTCTTCGCATGGATTTATATGTGAATGTTCAAATTACAATTTAAGGATATACTATTATATTCATATAATAAGACTTGGTCATTCATGAGAGGATACTTGTGCATCTCCACTGTAATCATGATGTTGGCCTGTTCAATTTACTGTTTTTTTGTTTCCTTTCAAAAACTACATGTGTGGGTGTTAAAAGATAATTAAAGAGGAAAATTTTGCAGTTGAAGTATTAAAAGACTTGGTCTCTTAGGGCTCAAGCAAAAAAAATGTGTGGTGATAATTGATAACCTATATTGACTTGAAGTCGTTTCTTAATAATATAAGTAATGCATGCAAGACAGTCAGTCTCCTTGCACTTCCTTCTTGATTGGCTACATCCCATCCAATATTATTATAAATAGTTCTGAGAACCTCATCCTTGTAACCAGCAGAAAAGAGAGCTTGACAAACAGGGAGGAAGAGGAAGAGGAAGGGACAAGATCCGAGAATAAAAAGATGGCGGCCGAGCTGAGCATTGAGGTAAGTTTAGAGAAGATAAAAAATTCATGCAAATAGATCTACATATTGAAGGGTTTGGACCTTGATCCATAGCTTTTAATATATAAACAAGTCATAATATATGGTTGCAACTTCTTTAAAGTTTACAATCTATATATTGAAGGTAGACTGTGGACTTACTTTTGATTTTGTTGCATCTCTTAAACATCAAAAGATGTTCCAGGACAAAAAGGGATCCAACGGAGTAACCATTTATCCAAGGGAGTTATCAATCACCTGGGGAGATGACAAGAGATACTGGAAGTGGTTCTGGATACTATTGGAGAGGTAATAATGATAACATTGGAAGCCGTCTCTATGAGAGTTTTCCATGTTCCATTCCTTATGGCATCTTAATCAAAATTAAACTCAAGATTTGTTTGCGTGCATTTCATCAACCTCTAATCCATGAAATGCCTATTCACACAGCCAAGACTACAAAGTTGTCGAAATCCCACGGCTCATCAAAGTGTGTTGGCTAGAGATCAAGGGAAAGTATGAAATGTCGAAGCTTACCGCAGGAGTCAAGTATGAGGCTGTGTTTGTCTTAATGATGAAGGAACCAGTTGCTGGTTGGACTAATTCCCCAGTCACTTTCAGGCTTGACTTACCTGACGGGACTTCTCAATCCTATGATAGGGACCTGTCTAATGTGCCCAGGAATGAATGGATCACCCTCACCATCGGTGAATTTAAGGCGAATAGGGATGCAGGGGATATCCTCTTCTCGATGAAGGAGACCAAGAAGGGCTATTGGAAGAAGGGGCTCATCATCAAGAATGTTGTTATCCGCCCCGCCCCGTTTTATAACTGAGTCATGATCAGTCTCAGAGGATCGAGCATATGCTAAATAAACTCCAGAACTGCTAAACCTAGCCTTTATGGTTAGATTGTAACAGACGCCCTGGGGATCAAGATGTAGTAATCTAATATTGTCCCAAGCTAAAGTATTTTATGAAATAAAATTGCATCAGACCCTCATAAGGTTTTGGTGAATTAGTGGATGACGTGCCTTCAATGGATCTCATGGGTAACACATTCTACACGCCTCTGTTGATGAAGTTTCCATTACTCATTGGCCAAGTTTATTTTAAAGATGATCAGGCTTTATAGAAGTTAGCTAGTTCTTTTTTTCACTTTAGAAAGTTTTCATTTTTAGTCAAAAGATTTTTACAAAAAACTGTGATTAAAATGAACTTTAATCTAAAAAAAAAAATACAGACAATTCTAGACAACACTAAAGCTGTAATTTTAATATTTATGCATCAAGTGCTTAAATATATGAATAATTAAGGAATATGCCCAACAGTTCTAGCTGCTACTAGAATTTTCACATCAGCCGGAGATTTCAAAAAGGTCAGAAAGACGAGGAAAAAAAGCAAAGCGTGTATTTGACACTAGAAAAATGCTTATGTCATGCGCAAACAAACCACAAAAGCAGTAATTATTTTCAGTTCACCAATTGCTTCCTTGCACAGTAAACCAATTTATCTCGATTCACAGTAAAACAGATTTATTTTACCTATTACATGTTCCAATGCACCTTTTCAAAGTGGCTACTGACATGGCACGGCGATGAAGAAATTGTTAACACAAAATTGAAGAAAAAAGAAAAGGTAACTGATGGTTGGTAGGAGTATTTTAGCAATGTTTTCAGTGATACTAGTAGATACTATTCATATCGTACCGTTTCATCCCTCACAACATTTCTTATACAAGTTATTATATTGGCAAGGTGATATCTTCAAGTTCTTTGATTCTCTGGTCTATAAAGGACAATAGCATATCCAGCTGCCACCAATTTTATGAAAAATGCGTCTAAAAAAAATATAGAGCAGATAGATCTATATATATTTAGGGGATTGTACCTATCCATAGAACTTAATATATAACATATCATGATATATAGTCGCAACTTCTTTTAACTTTACACTATATATTGAAGGTAGGTAGCGGACTTATAAAATCGCCTAGAGAGGGTGAATAGGTGATGCTAATCAAATATGCGGAAATTAAAACTATTTGTAACAATTACACTTAATATCAAATGATAAGCAAATATAATCAGATAAAGTTTAGACACATCAAGGTATAGACCGAAGAAAATGCAAATTCCACAAACACAAGTAATTTGTTCTCGAAGTTTGATCCACGTCCCTGTATCCAATTCCTGCAGAGAAATAAGCACTATAACTTGTTCGCAAAACAGAATACGGTTACAATCGGGATCCCACAATACCACTCTTAGAGGCTTAACTCATACAATCACGATCCCTCTAGATCACCTCGGAGCCTCAACTCCTACAATTTGCGATCCTGCAAGATCGACTTACCACTCCCTCTGTCACTAGAGGTATACAACAATTACTACAAAGAACAATGACATGATCTTCTCTTGATCACAGAAACTCTCAAAGATTGGAAGCACAGAAACTCTTGTAAAACTATCGAAAGTTCTCTAAAGCTGTTATTTAATCTCTGCAAATGATTAGATTTTTTTATAGTAAAAAAACAAAATGTTTGCTAAAAATCAGCAAAGAAAAGTGAACTGATTGTCGAAAGTGGGGTGTCAGACTTTTGATAGGTAACGGTCACAAACAACTATATTTTTAAACATAGTTGTTCATTTAGAAAGACATGTTTTGGGCCATCGAAAGCACTTTTGACAGGGCCACATTTTCTAAGGGTGAACTATCCAAAATTGATCAGTTTTTTAAAACTCTAAATGCTCTAAAAAAAGCTGTGGAAAATGAGTTATGCCCTGTCAAAAACTATTTTCGACAGTTGACAAAAACAAAGAGAAAACTATAGAAAACAAATCAGTTTTGAAAAGTTTTGAGCTCACTGGAAACACTATCAAAAACATGCATAGAGCAGTTGAAAGTTCTTCAGCTCATACTTGCGCACGTTGAGTATCCGTTTTCGAAAGCAATGTATTGAGCTATCCAAAATTTTGTGATTCTTTTCAAAACTTGTTTAAAATCAATTTTAACATTTTAAATCAAATAAAATAAGTTTCTTTCTTTTGAGCTCTAATCTGTGTGAATTGACTTCACTACATATTTCAAACAATAATACTCATTTTTTGAGAATCAATTTTTCTTAAGAAACAAATATTTTGAAACTTTATTTAAAAACTTATTTATATATGTATATATATTCGTTTTGAAAAACTCTATCATACCAATATCAATGTCGTGTGTGTTCTTGAGTTAACAATTCCATAATCTAAAATTTAACAAATTTTCTAGACTTTATAAATACAAACTCTATTGTCTTGAAACGAAGTCTTCTCATAGATATTTGATTTAAAATCAACTTCTTGAGCTTCAATCAACAATTTGAGATAGATCAATGCATAATTGTTGAAGTTGAGCTTCACTATACAATATTGAAGAACTTATAATCTATATGAACACTTCAAGATCAGTAGTCTTTTAACTACATAAGTTGTGAATTATCAAAACGCGAGTGATTGAACCTTTTGGTCATCAATCTTCTCCTTTTTGATGATGACAAAACTTATAGAGTTATATTTGCATTGATTAGAATAGAGGTTTAACAAAACTCCCCCACGAATTTGGGCATATATTCCACACATTTATGTTCAAAAAAGCTCAAATTTGATAATGAATTGATATATCAAAGATACCAATAAAAACATATTACAAACATATGCATATACGATATATCAGCAATTTCACAACACAATTATGCATATACATTCATTCAGAAACATATAAACAAACTTAAATATCCATAACATTCATAACATAATTAAATTCAAATACATAACCAAATTCATTACAAACCATGTTCCAAACTTAAATATTCAATACAGTTCAAAAGATACTAAGTTCAATACATAAATTCCTTCAAAATGCATAAATTCTTCAAAAGATAAACTAAACTCCAAAGTCCTCAAAACATCTTCAAATAACTTCCTAATTTTCTCTCTCATTTTGTCAACTCATCAACAAAGGGGCAAAGATGCTCAGTATTCTTCGCCCGGTTGCTCCAGTGCATACTCCTAGGTAGGGGCAGTGAAAAGGAAAGGAACAATAGGAGGAGTAGAAGACTCTTCGCCGCTTAAAGATTTTAGTAACATGCTAAAAAGCTAAGCTATTTGAGGCAAGATTTTGACCAGTAATGATTTCAAAGATCTACTTTGGAAGGTTTACTGCAACAAAGCATAGGATGCAACAGATGAGAAGAGTGATATAGCCTCGTGTTGGCCCAAAGTTACAATTACCGGTTTCTTATTTTGAGATTACAAAACTCATGTAGATATGAAGTACCAATCAGTTTCAAGTTTTCGTATTTTGAGTTTACAAAACTCATGTAGTTATGAAGTACTAATCAATTTCAAGTGTGTTTAAATTTTTTAGGGTTCAAGAAGATATAGCTTTCATTCTTTCTAAAAAGAAAGTGGTTGAAGTACTCAAGTTAACTTAAGGAAGGGATTCATGCTCGAACGATCAACGAATGGATTTTTATGGAAGCCCACTTGAAGGAGAGTTGAAGACTTGAAGAGCCTACGTAAGAACTTAGAATGTTTAAGCATAGGGTGTTGAATTGGTACTCAAGAATACAACACACACATTCAAAGTTTCAAAATCTAGTTTTTGATTTTTGGTGTTTTACAAAATGTTTGTTGATACATGTTTCATATTTTCTCAAATTTTTATAGCTAGTTATATACATGTATCTCATAGCTTATATGTTGCCAAAACTATTTTTATACATATATAAATTACTTAGTAATGAGTTCCATTTCAAAAACTATCTTTAATCAGGTTTTTGGGGTAGGATGGTCGACCGCCTCATGTGCAAAGCAATGCATAATGGCTCGGTCGACCAAGCGGTCAACCATTTGTGAACAGACTGTTTGTGCCGGTCGACCAACTGATTGGAACGAGAAATTGATAAAGAAATAGTTAAGAGTTAGAAGTTCTTAGTCTCGTTTCAATTTAACCGCGTAGCACAGGCTAGACGGGTCGATCCACAGGGAAGGATGCGATGCAAGCGTTTCGGACGATCTTCTCTGATTTTTCACTTAGATCAAAATAAAAGAGAGATTGATTAGATTTGAATGATTGGAGATATGTAGTTTACTAATCTTCTACCACAACCCATAGTGTAAGTCTAAAAGAGTGAATATCATATTGAAACAAGTAGCATCCATGGAAATTCAAGCAAGATAAATGATATTGGAAACCTAACTAGTGTGCACTAATAAAGGTTCAACAGTTGTTCATCCTAACTTCTAAGTATAGCATAAGAGAAGTTTTAAATTAAAGTTATGCTATCAAAGTTCTTAAGTATGAATTTATAAAGAATCATTTAAAAGTGTAACCTAAATTAAGAAAACCTAATTATCAATTCATCTTCAAGAAGACTAATTTAATCCTAGGGTTTCTAAAAATGGATATCAATCAATTCACTTTCTAAACTAAACTAGGGTTGATTGAGAGATTAGCAAACTACAAATTGAGTTTAGTTATTCATCTTTTTAATTTTATTTTCAATTTTAGTTTTTAATGTGAAAAATTGCATGAAAGAGAGAAGAAGACAATAATCGATCTCAGCAGAAAATAAAATTAAATAACAAAATTTAATAACAAAGAAGAAATGAGTAACCTTTGTTTGAATGTCACTTCCAAATACAGCGCTCCTCTCCTTCTTCAAAATATGCTAAAAATGAATTATAAGAATTTTTTGAAAGAGAAAATCTAAAGAAAAACCCTAAGTTCCCGTCTCTAGATGCCCCCTCTCTGTCGCTCTACAGGGGTATTTATAGGAGATATAGGAAGTAGAGTCCCATTACAAGTCCCCCACGAAAACAGGTAGCCATCCCTCTCAAAATGCTCGCGGAAACGCGGCCATATAGCGTGAAACGCCATTGGCCACGCTTTTCTTGCGTGGCCTCTCTATCCGTCCATCTGGGTATCTCCTTCTAGATTCTGCATGCAGACTCTTTATCTTGAAAATTCGGGATAACTTGGAAGCAAGTTATCATAAATCCAAAATTTTTAAAACGATTTTTATCTTTAAACTCTTCTCCTTTTATCTTTAGCCTTGTCCTGTAAGCAACTAGGGTTGAGTAGAAGTCCATCTCATCTTATCATTTTCCTCTTCTTTTAGCACTTAGGAGTTCTATCTTATCCTTCGTTTACCTCCCTTAGATTTTAAATAAAGAATTTAAAATCCTAGTTTAGATTAGGTTAGATAATATAGAACTTCTAAATTACTACAATTTTTGCACATGGGCTTTTTGGGCTCTGGGCTTCGTTCAGGCTTTATTTCTTTATTTTTTTAATTACTCAAGACCTGCACACATTAAATAATAAAATATTAAAATAGTGCATAATTAAAAGAATAAATAGGGAAATATGATAGTAAAAGTAGTGACAAATATGCACTTTTACTACCTATCATACCCCCACACTTATCTTTTTGCTCGTCCTCGAGTAAAAATTAAAAAGAATAAGAAAAGAAAAACCAATCTATCCTAACTCACTTTCGTAGGCATCACGGTTGCACTTAGCATGTGCAACAAGCCGTTAAACCTCTAGGTTACCCTAGAGGACGAGTGTTGTCTCGTGAGGGTTTTCAGCGGATTACACCCACAAAATCCATAAAAAAGAAAATATTTGAAATATGTTTGAAGAGACTAAGTAGTCTACAAGTTTTAGGATTATCATTTTTATTCATTCTTAAACTTAGTCTTTATATAATAAATTGTTATCCATTTTAGGTAAGAATCAAAATTGAATTTTTGTATAGTCTTTTTCGTTACCCTAAGTCATATGCATCCTTGTGTGTTGGCCCAAAGGCTTTCCACTCTAGTTTTGATGATGACTAACTCATGTAGTTATGTGTACTAATAATCTTGTGTTTTAGTCTCAGATCATTAATCAAGATATTAGTTGGTGTTTAGCTTCAACAAGATGATTTGGAAGCTTGCACATGTTGATTCAAGAGCCCGCGCATCAAAGATGATATATTTCCAATTGCTCGGTGAATCAAAGGAGCTTTTGGATCGAGTCAACTTGGAGATTGCGCTCTACAAGAAGACTTAGGTATCCATAGTTTTTAGTTTGGGTTTAGATCTTAATTGTAAAGATTAGTATAGTATGATAAGCTCAAGTTCACAACACACATGTTTCACGTTTTGAATATTGTTTTTCGGTTTTTGGTTTAACCGATCTTGGTTTCATGAATAGATTTTATATCAAAACAAGTTTACATGGTTTAGTGTATATATGATTTGTTCTATATACATGCATGCTTCTATTGCTTAAACAAACTTAGTTTGATATTCTATTTCATGTGTTTTATGTTTTGGTATTTTTATCAAAACATTATTTTTGGACTTAATGACAAAAATCATGATATATATATGTTCCTTGTATATTGAATTTCTATTCATATACAATATGCTTCAAAGTGTTAAATATCATATTTTTGTATCATGGATGAGTTTTAGACAATGTGTATTTTCTATTCAAAATACAAGGTTTTAGAAAATACGGTTTTGGTTTTTGGCAAAATTTCTATGACACAAAAATAGTCAAATATGTTTGAAATTTGTGTTAGGATTTTTAACACAAGTTTGTATTTCAATATAAAATGATAAAACTATTTTTGTGGAATTTTAGAGATTTTGTAGGATTTATTGGAATATTTTTTTACCACTGTTTTTCTGACCCATTTATAGGCTGACAGGCCTGGTCGGTCGACCGAAGCGGTCGACCGCACCAAGGGCCGGTCGACCGGTTCGGTCGACCGACGTGCACAGACCTGTGCACGTCTGCAGCCCAATGGGCCGGTCGACCGAAGCGGTCGACCGACGGAGAGCTGTTTGCTCTCAGGAATTTTCGGTCGACCGGACCGGTCGACCGGCAGCTGTAACGTTCGAAAATTCGAACGTTGGGCGGTCGACCGGGCCGGTCGACCGGCAGGCTATTTCTGGCATAAATTCTGTAAACGGCTAGTTTTCTAAATTGCCTATAAATACCCCATTTGCAAGAGTTTTTCTCTAAGATTTTTTGTGCGAATTTTCCATTCTCTCAGGTGTTTTTACAGCAATCAAAATAGGTTTTTGGATTCAAATTGAACAATCTTTTTGGTGTTTTCATTAGGGTTTGAAAAATCAAAGAAAAGGGTTTTGGGAAAAGCTTTTGAATTGAACTTCTCCATCTTGATTTGATTTATTTCCCAAAGATTTTCTTTGAGTTGCTGGTTTCAAATCCCTTGGTTTTCTCCACACTTGAGCTATAATCTACTATCTATATCTATAGGATATTTGTGTGGGAAGAAGAAGTTGTTTGTGGTTGTTGTTGTGACCACCAAGTTGTAACCCAATCTTTTCTTAGCTTTGTGCTTTGGGTTGTATCCCTCTAGTTGAGAGGTGATCCTTGTATTGGTTGGTGATTGGGAGTTTGTTGTATTAGTTTGGAATTTGCCTCAAGGAGGAGGTTGTAAAGAGAGGAGTTGGGTACTCTTTGTAAAGGGTCCTAGGTGGACGAGCTAGTGGAAATCCTTCGTGTGTCGAAGGCGGGGATGTAGAGCTGGGTGCTCGAACCTCGATAACATATCCTTGTGTTTGCGTTTGATCTATTGGCTCTCTATCTCTCTCTCTTTACTTTGTGCCTTGCATTTCTATTCATATTGTTCATCATATTTGCTTGGCTTGGTTGTGTGTGCATCACTAGTTGATCACACTTGAGTGCTCATTGCATTTAGATTTTTAAATTCCGCATTTAGTTCATAGATTAGCATTGTCACCTATTCACCCCCCCTCTAGGTGACTTTTCAATTGGTATCAGAGCTAGCGCTCCTGATATTTAGTTTAACAACTTAGGAGTAAAAGATCTTGGTTTGCTAATCTTCATTTGCATTTCATTTGCACTCATACTAGATTACACTCATGGCTAGCCCTCCTATGTTTGACCATTTTAGACTTGATGCATGGAAGGTATACCTTACTAGACATCTAAAAGAATTAGGACATCTAGTTTATCAAGCCAGCACTATAGAAACCCTCCCTAATAATAGTAAGCATAAGAAGGCCAATGCACTTGCACTTAAAACACTTAGAGCATCTTTTGATAATAATCTTTTACTTGTTTTTGATAGTTTTTGATTCGGCTTTTGCAGTTTGGAGCGTCTTGACATCTCCGGAGCTTCCAAGGATCATTAACAATATGAGGAGATCTAGGAGAGATGTATCCAAAGAGCCTTGCCTTATGGCATGTGGGAATGACTCTCATGAGGTACATTCGGATTCCCCTCTTGATGATAGCTCTAGTTCATATTGCCATGGTTGTTTTGAAGTTCAAAAATTGAATGTTGAACTTGCCTCTAAACTTGAAAATTTTATGGAAAACATGAGATTTTGAAAAAGAAACATTTTGACTTAAAAGAAGAATTAAAGGATTTATGTTCAACCTTTGAATCGGTTTTGCAAGAGAAAGAAGAGATCACTAGTGAACGAGACTCACTACAATCTCAACTTGAACTTGCACTTAAAGAGATTGAAGATTTGAAAAACAAAAATGATTTTGATGATGTTGTAGAACACAATGAGGTTTTGTCTTCTAGATTGGATCTTGTTTTCAAAGAAAATTTTACTTTGAAAAATAAAATTGATTCAATTACAAAAGAATTGGATTTGGTTTTGATTAAAAATAAATCTTTGCAAAATGATATTGATATTCATGTTTACCATGCTAGTGTAGCTTCTACTTCTTGCACACCTATTGCATGCTCCACTTTATCTTCCACTATTGATAATGATATAAATGTTTTGAAGATGAGTGTTGATAGTTTGGGCTCCACTTTGAGTCAATGTGCTTTAAATCATACACGTTTGGAAACCTTGGTTCGCAAGAAACAAGGTCCATCTTTACATGCACACACCTCTAGGCATACACATGCTTTTCATGATCACCACCATCATATGTATGCTCACGTGTACACATGTACACATTGTGGTCGAAAAGGCCACCTTGCTAGATTTTGTTATGATCGCATTTATCATGAAAATTTAGCAAATAATCTTGTTTGGGTAAGGAAAGAAACTACCCCCGTGGACCCACTAGAAAATGGGTACCAAGATCCACCTCCTTGATTTTTGATGTAGGTGGAGGCTCTCGCATCACGTGAGAGTGTTGGTGCCTTGAGGTGGATGTGTTCCAAGCTTAAAAGAAAATCATTTGGATGCTTCACACTCAAGGGAATTAGGTGGAGAGGACCACCATGTTTTGGAGAACTAGAGATGCACCTTCATCGGTTTTGGTATCATTCTCTAACTCCCATTTTTATTTTGCATGCTTTTAATGTTCTTCTATTTATGGCATGTCATGTTTTGTTATTCATTATGCCTATGCCATGCTTATTAGAATAGTGTTATACATGTTTAGTTACTTGAGCACCTATGTTTCATATGGATCTATATTTAGTGTTCTCACCTTGTTTTAGAACTAACATGTATGCCTTAGATCTAATGCACATGCATATGCATTATGACCATTTGGATGTTTATGATTATATGATATTTTTATTTTAATAATTCATGTTTTTGATTGTCATGATCATATTGATTGTTGACTCGTTTTATGCTTCATGTGTTGACTACTTGCTTGAATGATGGTTTTCATTAAGACTAGGATGTATACTTGTACAACGAGTGAGCTACAAATAGACCTTTATATATGTTTGTGCTTGAACGCTCATTTGTATTCACTTGATGTACTAGTATAGTCTAGTTTTGATGATTCTTGCATTTGACTCGTATTCACTATTTTACACATTTTGTTTAACTTTATGTATATGTCCATCTTGTCCAAACTATCACTTATACATATACATCCTTGAGCCACGTGCGTTCATGCATACTATTTTGTGGACTCTTTATGTTTAGGATATGTATGTATACTTTAGTTTGTACATGACATACATATGCCTTGAAGTTTAAGATCATTTGGATAAATTTCATGTTTTTATGTGATTTCCCATTTATGATGAAAATCTTGTTTTAAGATGATTTTTCAATTAATATCATGGACTTCAATAAGTGATTTTTCAAATTCTCAATTGGTGATTTCACATCCTAGATGAACTTTCATGGATTTCATGATTCATTTATGATTCATATCTTGATGATTTCCATATTGAGCCTAATTGTCAATTTTCATGATGACATGTTCTCACAACACTTGTACACTCACCTTTTGATGTTTTCTCATGACTTGATTTTCATGAGTATTATTGGTGCCATATAGATTTTTGAGTATTTAGTGATCATGTGATTTTCATGTTTTATGAAAAATCCATTTATTTTATCTTGAAGGATTTCGTACTAGTTGACTTACATAACTAGTTGTGATATTCTTCATGAGGTAGTGATTTTCAAACATACTATATTGTTCAAACCTATTTTTGAAAACCCCTACCATCTATGGGCGGTTGGATGGGAGACCATGATCAAGTATGTTTCATCTTGAAAATCATTTAAAACTTATCTTGGATGGGTGGTAGTTGATATGAGTTATACACTTGACCTTATTTTTGTTATTTCATTTGGTATCATTGAGTTCTTTCAATTGGTATCAATATGACATATTTTTTGTATACTCATATGTGTTTGCTTTGTGTATGTATGTTTGCACCTCATATAGTATCAATTTCAATTGATATCTAATCTTTTACATACATAGAAGTTTCTTTTGTGCTTATCATATTCATATATTTTAGAGCACAAATCTTGACTTTGCATAGCTTGATTCTAAATGACTATATTGTTTCAATTGATGAAGCTTTTCAATTGGTATCTTAATACAAGCTTATGCATAAGTTTCTTTGGTATTTCATAAAGAGGGAGAAAATTCGTATTTTGTATTTCAATAAGTATTTGTTTTGCTTTCCACTCCCTAACTTTATGATGAAAAATGATTGAAAAATTTACATTGTTGTGTTATTGGTATCAAGAAGCCATTTGTGTTAAAAATTTCTTCTATTGGTATCTAGAGGCTATTTGTTTACTTAAATTGGTATCAATTTGTTTTATTGGCAGTTAATATTCTTGTTTCTATGCCTTGTATAATTGTGGTATTGGCATTCCTCAAATTATTGATAATTTCAAGTGGTATCAATTGGATATCAAGAGTTTAGTTTATTATCAAGAGCTTGTTTGGTATATCTAAAGCTTTAGCTATGTTTGATTTGTTTTTGGTATCAAGAGATTTAGCAATTTTATGTTTTATCCCTTCGTTGATTTTAGGGGAGAAATATTTGCCTTCATCATGCATTGTTTTACCCCTTTGTTGATGAGTGACAAAAAGGGGAGAGGAATTTGTAGTTTATATGCATGGTTGTTTTATGCATATGTTTTGTTTTGTTTTAGTTTTGTTGTATTGAAATCAAGAAAGTATGTTTTATTATGTGTTTAAGAACATTCATTGCATATCTTATATGTTTTATTGTTATGCATGAGTTAAGGGGGAGCTTCTTTGAAGCTTTACTTTAATCCATGCATATATAACTCCATGAGTTTTGTCATCATCAAAAAGGGGGAGATTGTTGGCCCAAAGGCTTTCCACTCTAGTTTGATGATGACTAACTCATGTAGTTATGTGTACTAATAATCTTGTGTTTTAGTCTCAGATCATTAATCAAGATATTAGTTGGTGTTTAGCTTCAACAAGATGATTTGGAAGCTTGCACATGTTGATTCAAGAGCCCGCGCATCAAAGATGATATATTTCCAATTGCTCGGTGAATCAAAGGAGCTTTTGGATCGAGTCAACTTGGAGATTGCGCTCTACAAGAAGACTTAGGTATCCATAGTTTTAGTTTGGGTTTAGATCTTAATTGTAAAGATTAGTATAGTATGATAAGCTCAAGTTCACAACACACATGTTTCACGTTTTGAATATTGTTTTTCGGTTTTTGGTTTAACCGATCTTGGTTTTCATGAATAGATTTTATATCAAAACAAGTTTACATGGTTTAGTGTATATATGATTTGTTCTATATACATGCATGCTTCTATTGCTTAAACAAACTTAGTTTGATATTCTATTTCATGTGTTTTATGTTTTGGTATTTTTATCAAAACATTATTTTGGACTTAATGACAAAAATCATGATATATATATGTTCCTTGTATATTGAATTTCTATTCATATACAATATGCTTCAAAGTGTTTAAATATCATATTTTTGTATCATGGATGAGTTTTAGACAATGTGTATTTTCTATTCAAAATACAAGGTTTAGAAAATACGGTTTTTGGTTTTTGGCAAAATTTCTATGACACAAAAATAGTCAAATATGTTTGAAATTTGTGTTAGGATTTTTAACACAAGTTTGTATTTCAATATAAAATGATAAAACTATTTTTGTGAAATTTTAGAGATTTTGTAGGATTTATTGGAATATTTTTTTACCACTGTTTTTTGACCCATTTATAGGCTGACAGGCCTGGTCGGTCGACCGAAGCGGTCGACCGCACCAAGGGCCGGTCGACCGGTTCGGTCGACCGACGTGCACAGACCTGTGCACGTCTGCAGCCCAATGGGCCGGTCGACCGAAGCGGTCGACCGACGGAGAGCTGTTTGCTCTCAGGAATTTTCGGTCGACCGGACCGGTCGACCGGCAGCTGTAACGTTCGAAAATTCGAACGTTGGGCGGTCGACCGGGCCGGTCGACCGGCAGGCTATTTCTGGCATAAATTCTGTAAACGGCTAGTTTCTAAATTGCCTATAAATACCCCATTTGCAAGAGTTTTTCTCTAAGATTTTTTGTGCGAATTTTTTCATTCTCTCAGGTGTTTTTACAGCAATCAAAATAGGTTTTTGGATTCAAATTGAACAATCTTTTTGGTGTTTTCATTAGGGTTTGAAAAATCAAAGAAAAGGGTTTTGGGAAAAGCTTTTGAATGAACTTCTCCATCTTGATTTGATTTATTTCCCAAAGATTTCTTTGAGTTGCTGGTTTCAAATCCCTTGGTTTTTCTCCACACTTGAGCTATAATCTACTATCTATATCTATAGGATATTTGTGTGGGAAGAAGAAGTTGTTGTGGTGTTGTTGTGACCACCAAGTTGTAACCCAATCTTTTCTTAGCTTTGTGCTTTGGGTTGTATCCCTCTAGTTGAGAGGTGATCCTTGTATTGGTTGGTGATTGGGAGTTTGTTGTATTGGTTTGGAATTTGCCTCAAGGAGGAGGTTGTAAAGAGAGGAGTTGGGTACTCTTTGTAAAGGGTCCTAGGTGACGAGCTAGTTGGTGCGTTTCTGTGTCAGCTAGTGGAAATCCTTCGTGTGTCGAAGGCGGGGATGTAGAGCTGGGTGCTCGAACCTCGATAACATATCCTTGTGTGCGTTTGATCTATTGGCTCTCTATCTCTCTCTCTTACTTTGTGCCTTGCATTTCTATTCATATTGTTCATCATATTTGCTTGGCTTGGTTGTGTGTGCATCACTAGTTGATCACACTTGAGTGCTCATTGCATTTAGATTTTTAAATTCCGCATTTAGTTCATAGATTAGCATTGTCACCTATTCACCCCCCCCTCTAGGTGACTTTTCATTGTGAACATGAAACTTTACTAGGGATTCTTTAACTTGGACTCCCATGCCTCTTTATTATATATATATATATTATATATCTATTTTTTAAATGTATAACTCATCTAATTTTCTTTTGTATAAGTATCAAGGCTTCTTGAGGCCCTCATACCTAACTAATTGACTATTAGATGTGTTAGTATATATATAGATGTGTTAGTATATATATATAGATAATATTTCTTAGTTTTCTTAGGCTTTCTAATCCACCCATGTAGCGAACTTAAAGTCAGTGGCTCCCAAACTGGTTGGTTTTAGGGCACCGAGTGAGAAAACACCCACACGGACTTAAGGATTCGAGTGAACTAGGCCACAAAACTAAGGATTTTATTTATAAAATCACCTTTAGGCATAATACTTATGCTTCTTGAGGCACATGTATCCAGCTTAATTAGTGAATTTCTTTATTTTTTTATATTATTATATATATTTTTATAAGGCACAAGAGTCTTTGTCTTAGAATCCTAGATGTGTAAATGTATTAGGTATGCACATTTCATTAAGGTAAAAATCAAGACTAATTAGTTATTCAATTTTTTTCTCCTATACCTAAAGATTCAACAATTTATTTTATTTTGACCAAGTTTTTAGAAATCCTAATCATGATTTTCCTAATTCTTAAGATTAACTTAGATTTCTTTCAAAAGATAAGTCAAAATATTGTCCTTTTTTTTGAATTTTTTTTGTTATGTTTTTTTTTTAATTTTTTTGTTATGTTAGAACAATGTTAAAAAAAAACTTTTTTTTTATGTTAGAACAATGTTAAAATATAAAAAAATTGTTTTTTTGTTTTTTATATAAAGAATAATTTTTTTTTTAAGGTTTTACCCTCCCCCACACTTGTCTCATGCATTGTCCCCAATGTATGAATGGAATGCATGAATGCATGAATTAATAGAGAGATAGAGTTACTGATACATGGGTCAAAAACACCCATGGCTGCATTTACTTCCGGTACTGATTCCAAAAATATTTTAAGGCGTTGACCATTTACCTTGAATGTATTTCCATTTTTCGGGTCGTATATCTCTATGGCTCCGTGTGGAAACACAGTCTTAAAAATAAAAGGCCCTGTCCATCTTGATTTTAACTTGCCGGGAAAGAGATGAAGTCTAGAGTTATAGAGTAACACTTTTTGTCCTTGGACAAAAGTTTTTCTAGTAATGAACTTATCGTAAAAAACCTTAACTCTATCCTTCACAATTTTCGCATTTTCATATGCTTCGTTCCTCAACTCCTCAAGTTCAGAAATTTGCAATTTTTGAAGCTCATCAGCCTTATCTAGATCGAAATTCAGCTGCTTATTGCCCATAAGGCTCGGCGCTCTATCTCAACAGGAAGGTGGCAAGCCTTTCCAAAGACTAGTCTATAGGGAGACATACCTAGAATCGTTTTAAAGGCGGTCCTATATGCCCATAAGGCATCCACCAATTTGGTGGACCAGTCCTTCCTATTTTGATTCACAGTTTTCTCCAAGATAAGTTTGACTTGCCTATGGAAACTTCTACCTGTCCACTGGTTTGAGGATGGTACGGCATAGATAACTTGTGTGTTATGACATTTTTCGCATAAGAGCTTCAAAAGTTCTATTGCAAAAATGTGTACCATTGTCACTAATTATGGCACGAGGGGTTCCAAAGCGTGAGAAGATGTTTTCTTTCAAGAATTTGATGACAACTTTGTTGTCATTTTTCTTGCAAGGGACGGCTTCAACCATTTCGATACGTAATCTACAGCCAATAGAGTATTGGTGTCCAAATGAATTAGGGAAGGGACCCATAAAATTAATGCCCCAAACATCAAAAAGTTCTACTTCTAGAATTGAATTTAGGGGCATCATATTTCGTTTAGAAATCCTTCCTATCATTTGGCATCTTGTGCAAGTTTTGCAAAAGTCAAATGCGTCTTTAAACAGAGTGGGCCAATAAAAGCCACTTTGTAGGATCTTTTCGGTAGTTTTGCGGGGACCACAGTGTCCACCGTAAGCAAATTCGTGACAAAAGGCTAGAACGCTTCTAGTTTCCTCATCAGGAACACATCTCCTAATAATTTGATCACTACAATACTTGAAAAGGTAAGGATCTTCCCATATGAAATACCGGACTTGAGACAAGAATCGGTATTTATCCTGTTTTGACCAATTAGGTGGTGTTTGGTTTGTGACTAAGTAATTTACTATGTCGGCAAACCATGGTTCCGTAGAGATGTCTAGAAGTTGTTCGTCGGGAAAATTGTTATTGATGGGTAGTTCGTCGGAAGGTGCGTTTGGCACACGAGAGAGATGGTCTGTGATGACATTTTCAACACCCTTTTTATCTCGAATTTCAAGGTCAAATTCTTGAAGGAGGAGGATCCAACGAATGAGTCGGGTCTTCGCATCCTTTTTTAGAATTAGGTATCGAAGTGCAGAATGGTCGGTGAATATTGTGGTCTTGGTCCCAAGTAGGTATGGGCGGAATTTCTCAAAGCGAACACTACTGCCAAGAATTCTTTTTCGGTTGTAGTATAGTTCACTTGGGTGACATTGAGTGTCCTACTTGAATAATAGATCACGTGTTGCTTGTTATCTTTGCGCTATCCTAAGACAGTGCCTATCACAAAATCTGAGGCATCGCACATGATCTCAAAAGGGTTGGACCAATCCGGAGGTGAGATGATAGGTGCAGAGATAGTTTCAATTTTAACTTCTCCCACGCGCTATTACACTTATCGTCAAAGATGAAGGGCACGTCTTTAGCTAAAAGGTTTGTAAGGGGTCTAGTAATTTTGCTAAACTCATTAATAAACCTACAGTAAAACCCGGCATGTCCTAAGAAAGAACGAATGTCCTTCACGCTTCGTGGAATTGGAAGTTTGGCTATGATCTCCACCTTAGCCTTGTCCACTTTGATCCCTTTCCTAGATATCTCATGACCTAGGACAATCCCATGCTACACCATAAAGTGGCACTTTTCCCAATTTAGGGTCAAGTTCTTTTCGGTGCATCTATTCAGCACTAGCTCCAAGTGATGGAGACATTAGTCATGAATTTCCATAGACGGAGAAGTCGTCTATGAAAATCTCTAAGAAGCACTCGACCATGTTAGAATAAAGGCTTAATATACAACGTTGGAATGTGGCTGGGGCATTACATAGGCCGAAAGGCATTTAGCGATAGGCAAATATCCCAAATGGGCACGTGAACGTTGTCTTATCTTGGTCCTCTGGGGCAATTGGGATTTTGGTTATACCCTGAGTAATCGTCCAAGAAACAGTAATACTCATGGCCAGCTAATCGTTCCAGCATTTGGTCGATAAATGGGAGGAGAAAATGATCTTTTCTAGTGGCGGCGTTCAACTTGCGATAGTCTATGCATACTCGAACTTTGGTAGGCAGTCGTGTTTGCACTAACTCTTGCTTGTCGTTTTCTACCACAGTAAAGCTGGACTTCTTAGGGACCACATGCACTGGGCTAACCCATTCGCTATCGAAAATGGGATAAATGATCCCATTATCTAACAGTTTCATTATTTCGGCTTGTACAGCCTCTTGCATGAGCGAGTTTAGCCTACACTGTGGATCCCTCTTAGGTTTAACCCCTTCCTCTAGATGGATTCTATGCTGGACTATTTTAGGGCTCAGTCCCTTGATATCTGCCATAGTCTAACCAATGGCTTCCCTATGTCTCCTAAGGGTTGCCAGTAGGTCTTCCTCTTGCCTATTAGTCAAATTGGAGGCAACTATGACTGGTAACGTCTCTTGTTCACTAAGGTAGGCATACTTAAGATGTTTAGGCAAAGTCTTTAACTCCAACGAAGGAGGTGGCTTGATGGGTGGAGGTGTTAAGCTTGAATTTTTCATCTCTATAGAACTTGGATTTGCTGCCCATTCAATCTCATCAAGGTTGAGATCACTAGATTCTAACTCTTTCTCTTCCTTTGACTCTAGTGTGATCTCCTCGTTGTGCTCACTAGTCATATTTTAAATGAAGTTAACCTCAAGGGTTGGTCGTTTATGTCGTAGGGGTGTTTACCTAAGTTGAAAACATTGACTTCCTTGGTCATATCCCAAAAGTCAATCTCATAGATCCGTTTCTATAATTTATGATTGCATTCGCGGTTGCTAGGAACGGGCGCCCTAAGATGACGGGAGTTTGGGACCTAGGATTAGACACAGGTTGTGTCTCTAAAACAATGAAATCGACTGGGTAAATGAATTCTCCCACCCGTATAAGGACATCCTTGATCTCTCCCTTAGGAACTTTAATTGAGCGATCAGCCAATTGGATTGTAATTTGGGTTGGGTTGAGTTCTCCTAATCCAAGTTGTTGATATACGGAGAAGGGAAGTAAATTAATGCTGGCTCCTAAATCGAGGAGTGCTCGATTGATTTCAGCTCGACCTATTGTGCAAGAAATGGTGGGGCAAACCAGGGTCCTTGTACTTGACTGGGATCTGGTTGGACAATAGCTCACTAATGTTAGTGGCTAGAAAAACCTTCTTAGGCACATTTGTCTTTCTTTCTTGGTGCACATGTCCTTAAAGAATTTGGCATAACTAGGGACCTGTTGGATTGCATCAAGAAGTGGTATATTGAGCCTAACCTGATTAAAACACTCGAGTAGTTTCTCCATATGTGCATTATTATTATTACTCCTAAGCCTATTTGGAAATGGGGCTGTAGGTTGGTGCACCTGTCTTGCTGATTTTTCAACTTCAGTTTCTTTGGAGTTTTGTGGAGATGGAGTGGAACTAGATGGAATGGACAATTGAGATGGGTCCTGTGGCATGGATACTTGATTATCAACTGTTTCCCTGATCTTAGTGTATGAACCAAGTTACACTGGTTTGGGTCTTGAGCCTCATTGGCTTGCCTCGGATTCCTAGGGTTTGACAATGGTTGACTTGGTAGAGTTCCCTTTTGTCTTTCTTGTTGATTAAGTTGTATCTCTATCCTAGTCAAGACTTGAGCCAGCGTGTCGTGGCTTTTAACTAGAGTGTCCACTTTCTTTCCATGTTTGAGAGTCTTGTTTCCATTTGTGAATTTTGAAAAGAGTGTGGAGGATTTTGACTGGGGAAATTTTGTTGATAAGGTGGATTTTGATAATTATTGGAGAATTTGGGCCTTGTTTGATCATTGTTGCTTGGGCCCCATGAAAAATTTGGATGATTTCTCCAACCGGGATTGTAGGTGGCGAATATATATTATTAGCGGGCCTTATGAAGGCCGCACTCATATGTTCGGGCAAGGTTTGATGCGCGATAAAGACGGGACATTCCTCGAACACAGGGTTCATGTCTTGACAATAAGTATAGCCCGCCGAAGGTGTTGGGCTGACTTGGTTCATAGAGACTGTTCTTTAGTTTCAAGAGCTTCTAGTCTTTGCATCACAGCAGCTAGTTAGCATCGGTAGCTATGTTAGCCTCAATGGAATGGATACCTCCTTTGAAGAAGTAGGGTCATTAGTCCTAAATTTTTCGGAGTTGGTTCCCATTGGATGGTATTATCAGCTAATTCTTCATATAATAACCATCCTTCATGTTCGTTCTTTTTCAAAAATCTTCCTTGGCGCATGGATTCTAATAGTATTTTAGTTTGATATTCAATCCATCATAAAGAACTTGACAAAGTCGCCATTTCTCTATACCATGATGAGGGCATTAGGCGAAGAGGTCCTTGAAACGTTTGAAGTATTTCCAAAAAGGTTCATTGGCTATTTGCTTTAACTGCAAGATGCTTTTCCTAATTAATGCAGTCTTGTGAATGGGATAAAACTTCTTTAAGAAGGATTTGACGAAATTATCCCATGAGGATATTGAACCGGCCTCTAGACTGTAGAGTCATTTCTTTGCTAAGTCTTTCAAAGAGAATGGGACAAACCATAATTGATGGCATCTACTCCTAGGCTGGGTATCTTCATTATGAGACATACTTCTTCAAATTCCTTTATGAAAAAGTATGCATCCTCTGATTCAAGTCCATGAAATTTGGAAGAGTGTTGATGTATTGTGGTTTGAGCTCAAATTGGTCAACACCTTCATCGGGTAACTGAATGCAAGAAGGAAGAGAGGTCCTAATAGGATAGAACCTATCTTGTAGTGAAGGTGGTTGTGCCATGTGTGAGTCGGGTTTTTGTTCGGGTGGTGAACTGGTTCTAGTTAGTCTAGATGTGAATGGGTCTCTCGACCAAGCTGACATGCACAATTAGCAAACAAGTTCACCCAATCAATCAAAGAAAAAGAAAAAATAGTTAAAATTCCTATTCTAGGGTAAGCTTGATCTAGACGACTCCTAACTTTAGACTGTCTTTAGGAGGTATATTGCCGACCTTAACCACAAGTTAATTAGCCAGGTAGATGGCAAGACCGGTAGGAGGTTATCCGTAAAGACGTTCCTTAATTAAGTAACCACCGATCTTCGGGCTTTCGGCCCTTAATCCCCTTCCTAGGCACCGATTTGGCAAGAGTTAATTTCGAACAACTTCCTCCTTTAGCCAATTTTCTAGTGAGTCTGAGTTAACCTAGGGCCAACGTCTAGTCAATTTTTATTTAGGGTTAGGGTTGTGAGTGTGACGGAGATGATTTGTGGGCCAAGGAAGGGTGATGAAATCTCCACCTTATCTTATTTATGGGTTTTGCCCTAAAAATTTTTTGTTACATGTAAAGCAATAGACAGGTAATCACTCAAAAAGCAGTAAATCAGCAAGAGTGTTTCCTAATCTATATGCAATGCAAACGTACCTTGTCGCCAGCACTCTTCAACATAACTAAAAAAATTAAATAGACACGTGCCTATGATGCAAGAGTCTAATTTTTTTTATTTTTTTCAACGAATAGGTTACTGTTAATTAATTAGCAGTGTGCAGGGTGATTACAGAAAAATATTAACAGAACAGTAGGTATAATTTTAAATTTTCAGCAACCTGCAGAAAACTCAGTGAGTAGTTCACTACTCAGGCTGCGGAAACGCGGTTATGGCCGCGTTTGCACGGCTCTGTAGTAGGCTCTGCTACTCTGCCTTCTAGGGCAGAGGCACAAAGTTGCTATATGTCCTTTGCTACTGTTATATTTCCTGTTCTCTGATCCTGCAAACAGAAAGAAAGAAAGAATTAGTTTTGAGAATATCGTGTCGTCCTTCCCTGGCAACGGCGCCAAAATTTGATTGGAGCGAGAAATTGATAAAGAAACAGTTAAGAGTTAGAAGTTCTTAGTCTCGTTTCAATTTAACCGCATAGCACAGGCTAGATGGGGTCGATCCACAGGGAAAGATGCGATGCAAGCGTTTCAGACGATCTTCTCTGTATTTCACTTAGATTAAAATAAAAGAGAGATTGATTAGATTTGAATGATTGGAGATATGTAATTTACTAATCTTCTACCACAACCCATAGTGTAAGTCTAAAAGAGTGAAATCATATTGAAACAAGTAACATCCATGGAAATTCAAGCAAGATAAATGATATTGGAAACCTAACTAGTGTGCACTAATAAAGGTTCAACAGTTGTTCATCCTAACTTCTAAGTATAGCATAAGAGAAGTTTTAACTTAAAGTTATGCTATCTAAGTTCTTAAGTAAGAATTTATGAAGAATCATTTAAAAGTGTAACCTAAATTAAGAAAACCTAATTATCAATTCTTCTTCAAGAAGACTAATTTAATCCTAGGGTTTCTAAAAATGGATATCAATCAATTCACTTTCTAAACTAAACTAGGGTTGATTGAGAGATTAGCAAACTACAAATTGAGTTTAGTTATTCATCTTTTTTATTTATTTTCAATTTTAGTTTTTAATGTGAAAAATTGTATGAAAGAGAGAAGAAGACAAATAATCGATCTCAGCAGAAAACAAAATTAAATAACAAATTTAATAACAAAGAAGAAATGAGTAACCTTTATTTGAATGTCACTTCCAAATACAGCGCTCCTCTCCTTCTTCAAAATATGCTAAAAACGAAATTACAAGAATTTTTTGAAAAGAGAAAATCTAAGAAAAATCCTAAGTTCCCGTCTCTAGATGCCCCCTCTCTGTTGCTCTGCAGGGGTATTTATAGGAGATATAGGAAGTAAAGTCTCATTACAACTCCCCCATGAAAACAGGTAGCCATCCCTATCTAAATGCTCGCAAAAATGCGTCTATGGCCGCGTTTCCGCGGCTATAGCGTGGCCACTGGCCACGTGTTTTCTTGCATGGCCTCCTCTGATCCGTCCATCTGGGTATCTCCTTCTGGATTCTGCATGCAGACTCTTTATCTTGAAAATTCGGGATAACTTGGGAAGCAAGTTATCATAAATCCAAAATTTTTTAAAACGATTTTTATCTTTAAACTCTTCTCTTTTTATCTTTAGCCTTGTCCTGCAAGCAACTAGGGTTGAGTAGAAGTCCATCTCATCTTATCCTTTTCCTCTTCTTTTAGCAATTAGGAGTTCTATCTTATCCTTCCTTTTCCTCCCTTAGATTTTAAATAAAGAATTTAAAATCCAAGTTTAGATTAGTTTAGATAATATAGAAACTTCTAAATTACTACAATTTTTGCACATGGGCTTTTTGGGCTTCTGGGCTTCATTCAGGCTTTATTTCTTTATTTTTTTATTTACTCAGGCCTGCACACATTAAATAATAAAACATTAGCAATAGTGCATAATTAAAAGAATAAAATAGGGAAATATGATAGTAAATGTAGTGATAAATATGCACTTTTTACTACCTATCACCAACCAGTCGACCGCTAAACTATAGCTGCCCTATGTTTGGCACTCGGCTAACCAACTGATTTACCATTCCAAATGTCAGTGCTATTTGTATGTTTCATCGACCGACTAATCGATCGATAGGCAGTGACTAGTTTTTAAACTAGCCTGCCAGTCCATCGGCCGGTTGACCAAAGTCTGTCTCTGCTATAGTAATAACTAGTTTTCAAATCTGATTGATTTTTGACTTTTATTTAACGGGTATTTTTTGCAGTTCTTGAGTCTAATCACCCACCTAATACCCTGGTTTATTTCTCTAATGACTTTTACCTATTGCCTATATATATATGGTTCACTTGTTGAGGATTTTTAACATATTATTCAAAAAATCATGTTTTTATCCAAAGAGAAATGTTTGAAAATTTTCTAGTTTTCAAGTTTTAAGTGCTCTCAATTTAAATCAATTTTTACAAGTTTTAAGCTCTTAAATTCATTCTTTTAAAACTAAATATTCTCTCATACAAACTTCTTGAGATTCGTTTTTTCCATTCTTTACTCTAGGAAATTGTAAAGAGAGGGTTTTTGATTTTTGTAGTCATCAAGAGCTTGTAAACTTCATTGACTTTTTGCTACCTCTTGTGTAGAGGATTGAAAGTCAGAGTCAAATACTCCAGGTCTTGTGCAGACCATTGAAGTTTTTATGGTAATCCTTGGTGAATAGTGAAAATCCTTCACGCGGTGAAGGCGGGGACGTAGAGAAAGTTGCTTGACTTTTGAAACAAATTTTTTGTATTTGTGATTGTCATTTCTCTCACTCTTATCTTTCTCTATTGCTTACACTTATGTTATTGCGTTCATTGCACTTTACTCTACTTGCTATACACTGCTAGGATGATTCATACTTGTCAATTTTCCTCATTCAGGTAAGAAGGCAACTGCACAACTCACTTTTAATCTAAAAAAATTAGAGGAGAAGTTCTAGAGCCCTTAATTGGGGATCCAGCTTACTTCTTGTTTTTTAGTTGACCGTTTCATTGCTCATTTAATTGTTGTATTTCTCATTGATTAGCATGTTTCTAGGTCCATAGTGTGCAATGAAGAAGAAGACTGTGATTAAAGGCCTAAAAGGTAGCCATTAACCTAGGAGGCTGATTCTGTCAAAGCTAGGGGCCCAAAACCAGAAACCAGGAGCTCCATCCGACAAGGGGACAACCGGGCAGCACGCAGCGGGCAGTGCTACGCACGCCGTCCAAGGACAGTCGCGGAAACGCGGCTTTTGCATCTGCCCGTACTTTGGGCCAGGGTTTGCCCCTGGCCCCACTTTCCCCTGGTGCCTATATATACCCCATGGGGTTCTCAGATGAGATATACAATATTTTAGGGTAATTTTCATCTCCATTTTGTAGTTTAGGGTAGTTTAGGTTAGTATTCTTCTTTTCCTCATTTGTATTTTCATTTCATATAGATCTTGTCATAGGGAGAGAAAGTGGTACATGTTGGGAAGCAAGAGTGCTTGTAATAGAAGGTGACAATCTATGAAAGGTGCTCTCTTACCTTATCTTTTTTTCTTCTCTAACTCCTTTTACATGTTTAGCTAATATTTTCTCTCATGGCAACTAACTACTAACCACTAACTAGTGTAACTTCTTTTATGATAATCCACATGAATCTAATAGCCTCTACTTGGCCTTGCTCTGTAAGAACCATTGATGGCTCATGATGATGGATCTAACACTCTAACATCTAAATCTCTAACAAGCTAACATTATTTTATTTCATGCTTACTCTTATTGGGTTTTAATTATTTAAGCGTAGCTTGCACTTGTTGGTTGAATTTGGATGTAAAAGTTAACATATGAGCCATGCTTTGTAAAGCTCTTGAACGAAGGACTAGTGATTGCTAAGGATACATGTGAGGCAACTATCACTAAGAGGTTAGCATGTTGGTGGAGTCATTAGTAGTTAGTAGCCATGGGTCTTCTTTCTTTTCACTTCATTTTAGATATTCAAACAAAAACCACAAAAACTATTTCTTCTATGTTTCCCACTTCTTTGTGTTTCACCGTACTTCTCTTTTCATTCTTATTTCCTTTTCTTTTCATTCTTTCAAACATTGAAGAACCGTTAACATACACATGAACATACCCTGTAAGCTTCTATCACCTCCCGTCCTTTGGATTCGACTCATTTTAGCCTCTATGCTATAATGAAAGTATCGAAGAAGCCAAAGCACACACACTTAAATCTTAACTTTAAAAGATACACTTTTTGTGCGCGGTTTTTCCCGATTAAATTTTGGCGCCATTGCCGGGGATGGGAACAGTTTGATTTCACGTTTTTGTTAACCTTTCTTCTTTGTTTTTGGTGTGCAAGTTAAACTTTTAGCGTTGCAGAAGTTCGCACTTGCTCTTGTGTGGTTGGATAAATTCTTGTATATTCTTATACTCTGTTGCTAATTTTTGTTATATTACCTATGCACTATAAATAATTTTAAGGACTAAATACGATAATTGGATATTTTAAAATGGTTTAGACATTTGCCTCTAGGCATGTGTTATTTTTCATTCCAATATACTGTATGTTATTGTTCTGTTGTTGAGATATTGATAGGAGGTGTACATATGGCATTGATATAGTATAGGACAAACACGTGGGTAATTACTCTCTTTGTGTGTCATTCTTATCTATATTGCACACTTACACGAATTGAACTTAAGGGCGAAACCCAATACAACATAAGGTGGGGGAAGTCATTACTCTTCCTTAGCCCAAAAATCACCTCCCCACTCACAAACCCAAAGCCTTAATAAAATTTGTTAGACGTTGGCTCCTAGGGACATCTCATACTCATTTAGGAGACTGACCT